>JAANSN010000005.1:78273-199441 GCA_036850665.1 Dicranocentrus wangi | reverse complement strand
CCCAAGACGGACGACTTTTGTTGGAAGCAATGAATGCAAAACAGGATGAGAGGAGGAGAATATTATGACATTGCCGCAACCCTCTGGATTTTCCAGGGATCATAAGCGGAGAAAAAAAAACAACTAAACTTTATATATATATTTACAATGATGAATAGTGCACAGTGGCACCCGAAACCCGGGTCTCTTTGCTGCGCCTCAAAAGTATCAAACTTTTTGGGTAATAATCAAAATAGATTCTTCTTCCTTATATCAACTCTCTCTCTCTCTCTCTCCTATTGTACATTTCTCGAAATATTGGCTATTTACTGTGTGGTAGATAGACAGGACGGATAAACATTGCTCCTTCCTTTTTTTCTACTTTCTTTCTCTCTGGTAATGGCTTTCGTACATGTTTTGAAGAGTAAAACGAAGACAAAGTCAACTTTTCCAGTTATGGATAAAAATGCACGTAACAGAGCAAAAGGAATCGGGTATTTTTCACCCCGTCAAAAAATGCTCGCGAGTTTTCCCAGAAGAGCAAAAAAAACAACTTTCCGTCCATGTTTTCCCCATACGTATAAACGTATTATTATACCTACCATTTTTTTGTTTTGTTTTGCTTGGAACTTGTGTGTCTCTAAAAAAAAGTTTAAGTTTCATGAAGCAAAAGTGTCTTGAACCAACTGTTTGCCCATTTTTCACCCACATAAACAGATGCACTTAAGACAGATGGAGCGAGACAGGAGACAATGAAACGACGGACAATGTGAGCCTCGCCTGCCTGCACTGCACTTGTATTAAAATGACTGGAGGAAAAAAAATTCCTCAAACTCACCATCCCCATATTCCACACACTGCATTTTATTCCGTATTATTTCTCCAGGATCCCTGTTCCAAGTAGTAGTGGTGGAATTGGAGTGCATGTTGGTGGTCTCCTTTTTTATTGTTTTTTTTTCGTCTGCTCTCTTTCTCTCTCCCAAATTGACGATTTTTCACTGACTTTGAAATTGTAAAGGAAAACGAGAATAAAATCACTAGAGAGTTAACTAGTCGTTGAGGGAAGAGAAAAAAATGGGCTCCGATTTTTCATTGGGCCCAACTGAGAGATTCCACAAGAGGGTTTTGGAGGAGGAGGAGGAGGAGAATGTATCTCTCTTCCAAGTTGGGCTTCACAAAAAAAATCCATATATTACGACGACCGTTATATAGAGGGTGGTAAGGGAAAATAATGTACAAATGCAACAGTATGTATGGCCATGCATGCCTTTCTTCTTTTAAACATCATAAATATGCTCACGTACGTATACCTTTTCCCTATACAAATAATATAGTATTGGTGGTGTATTGTCCTCAAAGACGAAAAAACTTTCTTGGGGTTCAACAAGACACAACAATATATAAAGCTATATTTTATATGCACTTTCTTTGCCTTTTTCCTCTTCTTGCATATAATCCTGCATTATAGATGGAGTCAACTTTAAGTATTATACATGACATTACATTACCATTGTAATGGAACTATTGTGCTGGCAGTTATTGACTTTTGAGTTACTTTCACCCCCGATACGTTCGAGTAGTAGTACGATCTCTCGGGGATATTTCACTGAAAATGACAAATTGTAATGCAAACTGAATAGAAAGAAATAATAGGAATAGGTTTTATACTATACAGTTTTAGAAATATAAAATAAAACCTTCCCTTAAAATTGAATTGTCTGTTCGAAGCAAAGTGTATGCATACATACCTACACAATATCAAGTTTATAAACAAAATATGATTTTATGACTCCTCCTGCTTTTCTGTTTAGTCAGGATTCACATGTGAATGTCCTTTTAATGATGGCATTACGTATATCTACTGTCTACTGCTGTACCCTTATTTTGGGTTTTTGATCCACTGAAACTGCCATGAAAAGACAAGACGGGTTGTTGATTTCTCAACAAGTGTATAATAAAAATTCGATTTTGCACACTGACTCAACACATCCCATACATACATTCTCCGGGAACCGTATATATGGCAACCCGAGTTTTCTTCTTTTTTTTCTTTTTTTCTGAAGCGATAACGACCAAAAGTGCCGGCAGGCAGAGATGACATCATTATCAGAACTTGACTTTTTCCCCGGTGAAACATGTGTATGGCTGGCTCCATAAAGGAAGGAAACTCGCTCACTCAACGCGCAAGAAATGCACGTTTGCCATTGCACGACGACGACGACGACGACATCATCCTCATGATCCTCCTCATAATGTCATCACTCAACCATTAACTTTTCCATTCGTCTTGTGTTTCGTTATTATCTTGATCCTTTCATCATTACCATTATATCGTCATCAAATAATGTGACTACCGTTGCATATGAGAATCATGACCTGAAGCCTTTCAGAAAATGAAGAAGGAAAAAGAATATACTACTTTTACGTAGTGCGTCGTTGACAATCTTTGACAATGCTTTTTTTATATTCTCTCTCTCTCTCTCTTCAGGTACGAGCCCCTTACAATTTCATCAGAGGATTTATTCCTATAAAAAAGTATTTGAGTTTCAGCGTAAATTAATTTAGCTGTAAAGATCCAACCTTTAATAATAGATTGAAGTTGAGTGTGTCTATATAGTAGCCAAGTATATGGATGGATGGGTGGACAAATAGCTGTGGGAAGGGAAGGAAAAAAGAGGATTGAAATGTCGGCGGCGTACCATAAAGCGGTAGTAGTGATGATGGTGGTATGCATGCTCACATCAGAGAAGAATGCAACTGTCTAAAAAAAAATTCTATTTTAAATCTCACTTTTTTCTCTCCGTATTTTTAATATGGGAATATACGCGAAAATATAAAAAATAAAAAATCCGAAACACGGCTTCCTCCTGCCTCGTTGTTCCGAGGAATAATCATAAATGAAGGGAAAAAGTGCAACAGAGAGGAAACAATGGCTGAAGGCTATAATAATATGACCACATAATCAGACTTCCTTTCACAAAAATTGAATTAAATTCCCTCCCTTCATCTTCTCTCTCGCAGACAATGCTCCGTGACTCAATCTTTTTTTTTCACAATTTCTTTCATCTACCTGTAATGTGCGCCATGGTACTACATAAAATAGGATTTTTAGTCGGGCACAACGGCAACTACTAGACGATAGACAGGGATATTATTATTATTATACAATGAAATTCGATAGAGGAGACAACACTACTAGGGATCCTCCGCCAAACTATATTTTCCATGAAGCAAAGGCTAATAATAGGGTCTTTTTTTTTACAAATTTTCACTTAAGAGTACTCTGCCATTTCGTGTAATCCATGCATAAAAATTACCGTCATGAATAGTTTACTGGTGGATGGGAAACCTTTTTCCATAAAGTCTGACTTGGACTCTCTCAGGGTTTTACTGTTTGACAAGAAAGGAATAGGGAGGGTTGGAATCGTACCGTTTTGGAATACAAGGTGGCCCTACTGGATGCTTTCTCGGGGTTCCACCACCGACCACCGACTTTTCCAGGATTTTGGCTGCCGAGCGGTCGCTGTGTCCGCAGTTTGTCTCTTTGGTGACTGACTTGGTTCGCTACTGACTGTGTCGCAATGCCCCATTCCATTCCCGTTGGAGTTGGAATTGGAACAGTGTAGAGTGGAGCGTGGAGCTCGTCCCAAACAAGACACACTGGCTTGAATTGACTCTGGATGAGATCCAGTAGTAAACCCTACGTTGGGATCTCTGGTGACAATTCATTCGGACTCTTTCCGGTCTCATAATTTACGGCAAAACCTAATGGATTTGGTACAATAATGATATCAATATGTCGAAATGCATTTTCCCTCTTTGCGCGCATTTCTCCTATTTCACTCTTGGATTCGATCTCGTCGTCTTTGATTATAGGTTGCAAAAAACAACAACAACAACAACAATAATAATATCAACTATGTAATGCAGCTTGTTCAAAACTCGCGAGACGAGAGGAGTAGTAGTAGTATTGCCTAAAACAGACAAATTGTAGTTGGCCGCCACGTGCACCCCATTCTTATTCTTGCACATATTCTGGTTATCTCCTTGTTATTTATTGTTTAGTTACATGTATCCCCTGTTAAGTGGGTATATTAGAGTTTTCTCCTCTCATACTCCATTACACACGTGGCTACATCATCTCCCACGGCATCGCTGCATCATCATCATCATCCACCCTTTTCTTGATCGACACACGAGAAGAGGCTCAACGAGAGAGAGAGAGAGAGAGAGTCGTTATGTCGTAATGTTTTGTACGAGCCATTAACGTTTTCAACTCTCAAAAATTGATCGATCTTTTAATCTTTCCCTTTTTCAACAACAACAACAACGGAAGCACTGTAGGGGCATCCACACATTTCTCGTCTTTTTTTTTGTCAAAAGGGAATGTGAGAGGACGGGAATCACGAAATCGAGAAAAAAAAGAGAAAGAATCCTCTGAAAGATACTCTGTATTAGAATCCACCGAGTTTATTGTGGGATAGTGATGATTTTCAACAAGGCTGTGCTTTACTATATTCTTACTCTCTTCGTATCGTATATAGGCATACACACTTTTTCCTCCTTTCTCTCCCACCACCACCACCACCATCACCACTACCACCCGGCACTCTTTTTTCCCGTACGATATGGGCTGATGGCGTGTAATAATAATAATAATGCTAGTAATAAGAGCTGTACAGTGGTACACAACAGAATTGAATGAACAATATCATCTTTGTCTCGAGGAAAATAATAGGGAAAACCGAACAACAAAATGTAACTCTTCTGTCTCTGTCTTCTCGTTAATGTGATATGTACCATAAATAACACAACTTTTTACATAGATTTTTCCTCCATTTTTCCCTCAGCTTCCTCAAAAACGAGGAACGGAAAGTGGCATGGATTTCTGTCTGGCTTGGTGGTGGTGCGTTGTGGATTGTGGATGTGGATGCCACATAAAATGCCCGTGTTTGACGTTATATTGTGTACTACTTTAACTGTTTCTTCCTACCCCATACATGACATTTTACAGTTTGCTAGCCAGTTTTTCCTCTCAATGTCGATTATTCCTCCTGCCACTTACAGATCCTTCTCATCGTCGTCGTCGTCCTTCTCCTCCTCCTCTCCTCCAGAGTTTTCCAAAAGGTTTCCTTCTTTGGAGATGATGCCTTTCCTTCCATCATTTTTTCCCAATGATGGCAACTAACAACGACAAGGAAGGAAGGCTCTGCTGATGTCTTCTCCCATTTGAATAAACGGAGTAATACAGCACTCTCGTCAAAACGGAGAGAGAGGCATTTTGAAGTCGATGAGTTGAAATAAATAGAAAAGCACAAGGAGAAGAAGAGGAGGACGGTAATGATAATGCGTTCTAAAGCTTTTAATGCAGTGGCAGTGAATGAGTACGCTTTCGTACGCACCATCAGCTAAATCGATCTTTTAGACTTCCTTCAAAAAATATATATATATAATTTTTTTTCTCTCTTTCACATCTGCAACTTTCCCGGAAAAATACTGCCACTGGGTATTCGCTACGTTTAAATTAATTAGTGGTGCGTGTACTCCGCGACAGGCCGAGTTTTGCATTGTTTGACGAGTGACTCACACCGCGACCACCACCACCACCACCAATGTAGTGTACGTACCAACTCTGGTCGCGTTCCCCATATGCGTTACTACTACTACGAATGCAGGAATAAATAGAACTTTTATAACTTTTTAGACCGGTATTGATCAATTTTACTATTCCTCCGTAGTAGTCAATTATTGAAAAATCATAGGATTTGTTCACTCGATAAAGGGCTGCTGCTGCTGCTGGAGTTGGGTAGAATTTGTAGTACCGTTGTATCACGTTGTGTTAACACGGTAAAAAATTCATGTGTGATGAATTTCTCTCTCACCTCCTCCACCATTTAAAGAGAGGAAAATATATAGGGGATCCATTCAGGCAGGCAGGCAGGCAGGCTTCCACACACACACATCACGACATGCACGATGATAGAGATAAATGCAAAGTGGATATTATGGCCTTATAGAGAGGGTTCGCTATACACGGCATTATACCAGGCAGTATATAAATCGGTGTAGGCGTGCCCCACACATAAGGTTAGATTATCATGAACCATTTCATATGAGTTGGGAGGGGAGTGTGTGTGAGCTACAAGGTAGTAATCACTTTTAAAATTGTACGAGAGTATATTTCTATTGGAAAATGTCATAAACCCAAAGGAAATCAGTAGTGGTGGAACCCATGCATCAACCGGGGTCCCAACCTATCCTTCAAAAAAATAAAACCTGATCAACGAACGATATAGATCAAATAATATGTAAATGAATATGTAACTACAGCAGGTACAAAAAGGCGATCCTTTTTCGGGGTAGAAAGAATGTAATACACCCGGACTTGTTTTCTCTCTCTTTCCCTACCTTCGTTCTGTAACTCAATCAATCCCTTTGACCGATAAGCCCAGTCGAATTTATAGGTGGGAACGAACGGTGGTAACTGGGTATATATAAAACTGAGGACAAGCACGGGTTTTTATAACTTATCACTCTTTCTCTCCCCCTTTCTCCATCCATTTCTATATTAACCACATTTAATACAGGAAACGCCATGTCCAACATCAATTTATGTATCGTATGGTAATTGGCAGAGAAAATGGCAAAAAAAAAGTTTTTTTTTCAGAGTGAAACGAGGAGAGAGGCATATATATGGAAACGCATTAGCCGTGAAAATAAAAAAAACCACAGCAGTAGTAGTGACTGATAGATTGACTGGATATATTGTCCACCATCGAAACAAATAGTCTTCCTTTTTCTCTCACTCTCTCTCTCCTCTCGTGTTTCCTCTCGTTTACAGCAATGCAGTGGTCACATAATATCGATAATAGGAGCACCCAACTGAATGGGAACCAACCATGCAGGCACGCAGACTACAAAAATCCATGTACAAAATGGCATGTATATATAAGGCACAGAAAGAGAGAAAGAGAGAGAGAGGGACATGCTCAATAATATGTGTAGAGTAGTATATAAAATCCCTGTTTATTAAAATCCTGTCCATTTCCCTTTTTCCCCAGTATAGTGCTCCGCTGGAAATTATGTGTTTTTCCTTGTTCATATGCAAATGAGGAAAATGTTTACCTTTCAATATAAATAATATGACAATGATTTTATCCTGACTGGTTGTTTTCCCCGTTTTTAGCTTTGTCCAGTAGTGTAAACGTGGTTGAAGGGATTTTCAGAGTAAGGGGAATTATTTGGAGGTGGCATGGCATGCTTACTGCTGCATAGAATTTTCACTCACTCGATTACCTGTTACATTTGCATAAAACAGGATTGACTCCAGTTCCGCTACGTCGTATACCTATAAAAATATATATATATATGCACGTGAGGTGGAAGCCCGTCGCTCACCAATAATTTTATTTGGTACCTACTACTACTACTAGTGTATATGGATAATATGGAGCTCCACACAATAGTGGTGTATATATTTTTTTTGGTCGCTTGACTTAATGAAAATGATTAATAAGTTTCATTGGAAGATGGATATTTTTGATTAGAGAGTGAAACCCATCGGCCCATGGATTGCTATGTCATATATATATATGATGTGTGCTACAATGCGATAAAAAAATTTTTTTACTTGAAATTGATGAATAAAGGTGGTCGGTCGGTCGGCCAGTCGTTGTATTAGCGCGTTTTTAGTTTTTAGCCAGTCCCAGATTGAATTTTAGAGACCATACGAGTATATAGAGACTTGACGTGGTGGAAAGAAATCCGTGATATGATGACTGGATTTTTGGTTGGCTTGGCGTTTTATATTTTTCGAGTGGGTAACGTAATACACACAAACTTTCTAGTTTATTATTTTGCATTTTCTCCCACATCGACACCAAAACCCATAAGGCTATGGCTATTTGTAGTATGGTTTATGACCGGTGGTGCTGCTGCTGGCCTATGTGGTTCGGTAAAAAAGGGTTAGGGTTTATAGGGCTGCTTTTTATATGGAAACACAATAAAAAGTGGGAGATATGTGTGGGCAGGTAAAACGTGACTTGAGATAGATGTATGGGGTCATTTTATTGGATTGGATTTGAGGGGCTTGACGACTAGCCTTTTTGGATTGAAATAAATCCCTCTTTTATACCTACAGGGAGGCTTGTATTATCGCTGATTTGATTTCACCTTTTTCCGTTCCACTTGTACAATCCGTGAAATGTCGTTATTTCGGCTGTAAACTGGAGACCAATATATAACATACTGGATATTATATTATATAAGATATAGGCTGGAACGCGGGGCATGTACATTTTTATTACTTTACATACATAATGCATTTGCCACAAGGACCTGCTTCATATTTGCATTTTCACATTTTTCTCCCTTGTGTTTCTCTCTCTCCAGAAGAGTTGTACAACTTACAACTATTTACTGTGGCGAAGAACAACAGTCCCGAGGGCAATTCCTGATGGTTGCACCCAGAAAAGCAGAGAGTCCCGGCGCTACCAACAAACTACATACTCCAGAATTGGCACTGCTGCCACTGCTGTTTACTTACTCCCAAGCGGTGGGACCCGTGGAGTGAATCCCTTCCAGCTCTGACTAAATGCACTCCACACAACTCGTCAACTCCACTCCTGGACTCTCATCTGCGAACTCTGCGAATCCATAAACTACTCATAATTGGGTGGTGGAGGGACCGCGGAGGAGTGGAGTTGATGAAGAGTTATCGATAACCTTTCCTCCATCAAGAAGGCAGTAGGAGTCTAAATTCTCGTAGAGCATAGATGGGGTGAAGGAAGACCTTATCTACTGCTGCAAAATATGGTGCAGTTTTTTCTACTTTTCTCCAAAAATGAAATATTGATATGGACCACAGAATCTCTTGGAAATGCACGTGTTCCGAAACTTGTAACCCGTCAAACTGAACGCTTTGAAAATGTCTTTAATTGGACGACATGTCATTGTGGACTGGCGAACTGGACAATAATGAATCAATAGACTGCTTTTAATAAGTATATGCTAATAGACGTTTAGACACTACGTTAAACTAAATGGCTTCAGCTTATCTTAATTAGTTATACTAATAATTAAAGACTTGACTCTTTTTTGGTTAGGTTTCATAACAAATTTTTATTTACAATTTTAATACAAAAGTAATAATTATTATATTCTTGAAATTCCCATCATGGAAAACATCATATTGAATCTCAGTTACAAAGAGTGGGTGGTTAAGTAACCATTAAAAATTTTGAGACTATATATCATTATGCTAAACACTTAAAAATTGACCTTAATTCTACGCTTTTGATTGCATGGATCATTTAAAAGATGAGTTGGGATTATTGAGGACACGATAAAAATGTGGAATGTTAGAATTTTGAGAATGTGACTTGAGTAAAAACTTTCATTAATTGCAGGCAAAATAGAGTCGTCGTCGATGGGCGTAGGAAGGAGAGCTTATTTACGGATCCGGTAATGTTGAGTGAAGCCAGCGACAGTCAATTCGATGAAGACCTTGCAGCTGTTATCTGGAGGGATTGTAGTAACGATCTTTCCTTCAACCGTGCTACCTACAATTTAAAGTATAATTGAAATTACAATAAATGCCATGCCATGTCAGTATGAGTGCTTGGGATGTAAAATATAATCATTAAATAAGGGTATCTCACCAGCTTCCACATCAATGGGTCGGGGTAAGAAGAAGACGATTTGTTTCCAGAAGGTGGGTGGTTCCCAGGGGGCAGTGGAGAGGGTGACCGGGTTGTTAATACCAGTGAAAACCAAGGTGAAGAAGCCAGCAACTCCGCACAGTTGGGTGGTGCGCTGAATCTCAAAGGTAAACTCCTGCTCGATGTCGAGATCATCAGTTGTGCAGGTGTGCAAATCCAGTGCCTTCACACAGACAGGTGGTCCTATGGCGTCGGACATGTCCAGAGTCTCGACGACGACTTCTTGCAAGGCGATGCCCTTCATTGCTGACATTTTGAATCCACATACATCATCCCAACATCTAACCCGCTGCTTGAAGATACCTATAAAATAGAGTAATTATGTCATATACGAAGGATAAGAGCGTGGAGTACATTTGATGTTTTAGACGTTTTGATTCTTTACTCACCATCTGGCCCCAGGGGGATCAGCTCAATGGCACATTTGTCAGGCATGACGACACCTCCAGGCTTCAGGAAGTCATCCCGTGCGTTGATGACCGTTTCAATGACGCCTCCGCAGAAGAAGTGATCCATGAAGTCGCTGATGATAAAGTCCACCTTGGGAACTCCAGGCTTCTCATAGTCCATATCAGCCTGATGGAATGTCATGACAGTATCCATGTCGTTTTCACTAAAATAAATAGGATAACCTTTGAAATGAGATCCTATATGAAATATGTATTAAATAATTATGGTAATTTTAGACTTAATGAATTACTACTTACAAACAATGAGATACTCCGTAGTGGACCAGGTCAGATTTATCAACAGCATGAACCAACCGAGGTTCATGTTGGGCGCACAGCATGCCTATGAGTCCTATTCCGCATGCGACTTCCAAGACGAAACGTTTCTTCATATCTGGACCCCTCTCATTAATAGCAGCTTGATAAGCACCGAGCTTGACTTGATCCTGGAATGCAGGAATAGGTTAGTCAGCGATTAAATACCAGCTAGTCCATTAATAACTAATTGTCGATATGTTTTGAAGCAATGACTGATATTTTAATTAATTAAAACTCACAAAGGTGCGCTCATGACGAGTGGGCACATGACCGACGAAGTCAACGTGAAGGTCGGCATCCGAGGTGCGGTCCAATCGAATGATTTGATTGGGGCGGAAATCTGAGTTGATAGATCCGGCAGTAGGACTTATCTGCACACACACGGATTCAGCATCAGGCTCCGTCGCTGCTCGACCCAAGTCCTTACTTCGAAAGAGGGGGATGATCTGATAGCCAGTAGTAGTGTCATCCTTGACCTCCGAAATGAGAGATATTGATGATGGCATCCTCTGTAGTACCCCAACGGCTTCGTCGGTTCCAGTAACGGTGATCAACTTTCCTGTTACGCTTGACGGCACCATCGGGACTTCATTTTCTGATACCACCATAGCTGGTGGGGCAGATCTGGCCCTTGGAGCAGCTGTTGAAGCTCGGGAACGGGTCCATTGACCACGGAGTTTACTGAAGGCACTACCCATGTTGTCACCGCTTCCTTTTCTTATCGATCGCCTTGAAATCACTCGTTGATACGCTATCCGACCCGACGGGGAAGACACTGGATTTTTGTACAGCTGATTGAGCCACGTAGCTTCCGGTTTTATCTGAAGACAATTTCCGACTTGTGGAGCACAGGGATAACGCCTATAAAAGAGGATTTAATTAGAGCTTAGGTCCAATGTCCACACAGCACGTAAACGTAATACACTGAAGGTAGTAATGAGATACTAATAATGAATATCATATGTCATATGTTGTTTACCTTTTTTACCTTTATATTTTAGTTGATTGTTGATTTTCGAATGGTAACGGGAAATGTTGTCACCTGGCAACCGCCTTGTGGACCCCTCTGACGCANGATTTTCGAATGGTAACGGGAAATGTTGTCACCTGGCAACCGCCTTGTGGACCCCTCTGACGCACAGATAACCTTGGGGAGGAGCTTATCAATGAATAAAATGCATTAAATGATGATTTGCAATTAATTTAAATCAGCAATTATATATAATGTCAATGCACTAATAATAAATACAATAGGGGCATTTAAGGAGACCTGCTGATGGACACCAAAGGGCTTATTTACTTGTTACCTTAATTAACTTGTTAAATTCCAGCTGATAACCGGAGCTTTCGGACACCTCAGACGACGATCAGAATACTGAAGGCACCAGGCGACGGTCTTCTCACTTAATTTGAAGCCTTCTTGGATTCACGTATTTTCCGGTCTAATATCTGAAGTCTATTTCCAACTTGTGGAGGACTGGAGCAACGCCTTTAGGGAGAGATCAGAAACTAGAGATTATGTCCAGAGTCCACAGTACTTGGTGGAACACTGCAGGTATTTATTTATGAGATACTGAATACTGATGAATATCATATGTCATATGTTTTTATACCTTTTTTCTTACCTTTCTATACTTTGTTGATTTTCGGAATTGTGTGGCGTGGCAATCCACTCTAACGCTCAGCTAACCAAAAAGGGGGAAGACCTTATCAATGGATAATATGATGTATTAAATGATGATCTGCAATTAATTTTAATTAGCAATTATATATAATGTCAATGCACTAATGGCAAGTACACGGAGGGCACTTATGGAGTACTGGCTGATGATGATTCTCAAATGCTTTATTTACCTTTCACCTTTACTTATGCACTTATTTGTTGATTTTCAGGTGGTAACCGGAAATATTGTTACGTGGTAACCAACCTTAGAACCTCCTCTAATGTACAGATAACTCAAGGGACAACCTTATCAAAGGCCCTAACGTACTGAATGGGGATTTACACTTAATTTTAGGTAACTATCTCTCTCTCTAATATCAGTAGCACTAATCATGAGTACAAGGATGGCCCCGGCCCTTCTGGAGGTACTGATGGATATCAAATGCTTTATTTATATTTTACCTTCAGTTGTCGATTGTCAGGAGGCAATGGAAGACGTATGACCAGTTTGTAGGACAGGGATATTCGAAGGGGACAGTCTTATCAACGGATAATAAACAGTAAGAACGCCCTTAAAATGGAGTTTAATCGGAGAATATGTCCAGCGTCGGCAGCACTTGGTACTCGGAAGATATTATGGAGCTACTTATCAATTTATAAAATTGCTTTGTTTACTTTTCCGTTTATATATTTACTTATTTGTTGATTTTCAGGTGGCAACCGGAAATCTTGTTACGTGGCAACCTACTTCCGAACCCCTCTAACGTTAAGACAACCCAAGGAAAGGCCTTGTCGATGGATAAAATGTATTAAATGATGATTTGTACTTTAATAATTAAATAACAATTATGCGTAATGCCAATAGGACTACTAAAAAGTACAAATAGAGCGTTTTTGCGTACTGAAGAGTATCAAATACTTAATTTGCCGTCTACCTTTTACTTATTTGTTAGCTTTCAGGTGGCAGCCGCAGACGCAGTAACCAGACTTGGAACCCCCTGACGTATCGATAACCCACAGGACGGCTTTACCAATGTATTTCACGTATTTAACGGGGGGTTTAAATTAATTTTAATCAGTAGTTACGTCTAATGCTAGCGGTACCACTTATCCTTCGTACAAAGAGGTCATTTATGGGCTTTTAATGAATATCAAGACTTTGGTTACCTTTTACTTTCACCTGCTGATGTTCCAGGAGCCAACCGGGGTCTTCGAACCGAAACCGTATGCAAGAGGACAGTCTTAGCAACGAATTTTACCCCGTGCTGGAGCCACTTACTTTCTGGTTTTATCCGGATGTAACTTCTTACGGCGGGGCAAAGGAATAGCGCCTTTGAAAGGGATTGAATCAGATTTTAGGTCCGAAGTCGACAGCACTTGGTACTTTGAAGATTTTAATGAGATTCTGACCAATTTATAAACATCCTTTGTTTACTTTTCCCTTTACATATTTATTTATTTGTTGATTTTCAGGTGGTAACCGGAAATATTGTCACGTGGCAACCAACCTTGGGATCCTCCACCGTACAGATACCGTAAGGGGGACATCTTATCCGTGAATATCACGTACTGACTGGGGCTAATACGCGCAATTTTTCTCATAACTAACATTTAAATGGGCTAGTGGTTAGTAATGGTACTTTTCTCTACCCTGCAAACTAGATGATGCTTTATATTCACCGTAATATCAACATGAATTCCAGGTGAAAGATAAAGGACCTTAATTGACTTCCGTCATTCATCCTCGGCTCTCTGCTGCAACCATCCATCGGGATCACATCCATCCAGAAACCCAACCACGGGGCCATGTCGTGTCATCCTGTTGAAGTCATCAAAACATCATGGAACATGCCTTTCTCCCTCCCCACCATCCCAACATCGTTTATCCATTTACCAGTCATTTTATGCATCCCACACTCAATTTCGTATGGGGCAGCACTAAGCCAGAGCTCTCACTTTTTATTTCCTATTGACTCCAGTGGATTTCATGGACTGCGACTCAACCAAACCAGTGCACCGGTTGCATTGCACGGCCTTCCTCGTTCCCGTCTGACTGAGAAACTACTGCTTTTTCTTTTTCTCCCTGACGTGTACATTTCAATATCACCTTTTCCCAACCAATCTCCAAGCCAGTCTTTCGTTCGGGTATAGGGCATGATATGATGATGCATGGGTCGAGTTCGGAACTAAACACCAAAGTTCACAACAACTCCACGTCAATTCTCCCTGTATATTATTATTATTACTTACAACACATGTATGAAAGTAAATACATGGAGAGAAAATGGATATTTATTCGAATATGCATCCATTTCATTTCAGACTGTAAGAGAGCCATATCGGTTGCCAGTGTTGTTTTTAGGTGTAACACTCCGAGAAATGGTAGTTGTTTAGCTCTGGAAATCGTGGTGGTGGTGGTGGTGGTGGTGGTGGGGTTCAGAGCAGGCAGCAATCCCAATCTCTTTGTTCATCACCGCTACTCCGTGTGCTCGTGTCGTGGAGGCAGTGTGCACCATACCATAAATGCAATCACTACTATTTCGGCTTTATAGGTAGCTAATATTATTGCTTTACCTTGTTTCACGAACCACCACCACCAAGACTACTGCTGCTGCTGCTGCCTGACATTTTTTTACTACTTGTTTTACATTTTGCCCTCTTGTCATCGAATATTATGGGAAATGTATGCTGAGCGAGCTCCGGTGGACGGAGTTTTGCTTGACTGGCGAATGGAGTGTCTCTCTGGATTTATGCTTGATATGAATGTTTTTACAGAGTGACAAGGTGCACCAGTGACCAGTCAACTGCTGACTTTACTCCATTTTATATTATTCCTCTCGGGTTCCCAAGAGAGAATAAACTTTTTTCCCTTGGACTCATTTGCACGGTTTTCATGTATTTATGGACTGGGTTTAGTAGTACACAATATATAGCTCCGCAGTTATATAGTCAGTCAGCATCACGCCGTCCAGAGTCGGAGTGGGAGACCTCGACAAAGTGAGACAACCACAGATTATCCCTAATAACAATTTTATTCTTGACAAATCCCAAAAACAAAACGAGATTATTGCTCTTTCATATTATCCAATACATTTTATGATAATCGCAATTAAGTATATTTATACGCAAGCTGGGCATTAAGAACTCTGCCTCTTATAGAGGAACCTCCACCACCACCGTCAACCATTTTCTTCTTTGAAGCCATTTAGCAACTCATTGTGAACTGAGAATGAGTGCTGGGCCGGCCTTTTGGGAAAGGGGTGACAAGCGCGAATCGTAATGATGTCTCTTAAGACTTGTTCCCACAAATTTTCTCCACTTTCTCCACTTTTTCTTCTTATATGAATCTCAATAAGAAACACTTTTGAAAACTAAGGCCGTGCTGTTGTTGCCTGCCACCACGCCAAGTTAATAGCGGCCTGCTCCAGAAATCTAAAATGATTCCGAGCGAGACAAGGGGCCCGTAATGACTGTTCACAATGGGAGTGAATGAGTGAAAAGAGTTAATAAATAGGATATTATTTTATCGTGTTTACTCAAAAAAGAGTGGCGAAGAAAGGGAAACTTTGTATAAAGAAATGTCAGTTTGTCTCTCTCTTCTTATTCCTCTTTTGTGTACGTCCATGTCGTTGGCGGCCACTTAAGCTTTACATGATATTTTCCAAAAGTGGTTGGTTATAAGCCTTCCACATTGTGTCCTCGGACTTGTGTGTGTGGTACGTTACTTGTTGTTAGCCATACTTGTTGAAAACAGTGTGCTTCATCTCATGTATATAGTTAGCTAGTGTCAGTGTGAACGAGTGTGTTTTGTATAGGTGTTCCTGAAATCCCTCTCGTCGTCGTCTTGAGAAAGTAAAAGTGGGAGAGAGAGAGGATATTATTATTATGTATTTTAAGGAAAAGTTGAAAAAGGAGATTTTCATAGTGTTCTCCCCAAGTGTTGACACGAAACGAGCCCTTTCTCCCAAATGTGTCACTCATTTGCAACAAAAACTTGGTTGACAATAATATTCCACTTATTAGCACTTGCGACAGGGCCCAACTCCCAGAAAACTCTTGTACGACGGAGGAAACAAACAAACCACGGCTATGCTCATTTTAAACCATTGGCTAACTCATGAGCTGGGCTGCCTCATGTGGATGGAGAAGTTAATGATGTGAGGTGGTGGTCCAAGTCAACATCATTTCCAACGAGATTTTCGAGATTTTAACTCCCCCCCCCCTTCCTCTTATACAGATATAGGAAAAGACTCTTTCGGTGTCGTACCGGGTCTGACATTTTATAGCAGAGGATTTCTTGGCCAACAACCCGTCGTCTAACCAAATATCATTGCATTTCAAAATGCACGTGTGTATTATTGGATCCCCCTAACTCAGCAACTCAAAATACTCTAAGAAGCCTTCCACAATTGAGATTTTCTTTTTACTGGAGACTGTGTCAACAACCATTGAAACATAACATTATTTAACGGGAAAGTATATTATGATCAATATATTTTGTAAAACTCTCCATTGTCGCCCGTCAATGTCAACTCATCCATGCGCATTATTATTAGTAGACCATTTCTCCTGGAACTTACTTCCAAAGCCCCTTCCGAAAAGTGTTCTACCGCATGTTTGACTCTACACGTGAATGTGTGACTAGTTGTTAGCCGGAGCATATATGTACATCCCGAAATAAAGACATCACCATCATCATCATCGCCTCCAACATACATATATACTCCACACATGAGGAGTATCTTTTCCCTTTCTCTCTCTCTCTCTCTCTGACCCACAATCGACGAGAGAGCTACAAGTGAACGCGAGCAAAAAAGGAGCGTGCCTTTTTACCCAGATTCTTCACAACCGAACCGAAGGAAAAGTGGGGGCATTCCAGTAAGTGAAATGTATCTCTATATTACCGCACAGCTTTTTTCGCCTTTTGTAACAGCAGCCATGTGTAGTGAAAAAGCCGTCGTTCGTGGCATGCATGGCATACAGCTCTCCTTCCTTTTGTCTACCTATACATTTTTTTCCCCGGAGAGAGGAAGCAACCGGTTCTTTACATCTTGAACCTCTTCACAGAGAAGAGAAAAAAGAGCTCTCCTGATTTTTTTTTTCTTCCTTTCGTTTCGTTCTCTCGACTCTTCTAGTTCAATAGGAACAAAATGCAACTTGAAAGATTCCCCATTCCATGGATTGTTATTGCAACTGCATTGTGGTTTCTCATTGAGTCGCTCACTTGAGTCGACACGGAGATCATATACGACGCGACGCGGAGAGCCCATTATACATACATTCCGCGGGGGATATATGATGATGATATAGCCAATTTTCTTGTTCTTTTTTTCACTCGGCTCGGTTCACTCCCGATAATAAGGTTTCGCTCGCTACACATGTTTCGGCGAGGAGTAGAAGGAGAGGGGATTGTTGGAGGATTTTCTGGGACTTGTGTCTTGAGCCTTTTGGTGTGTCTTGTCAGTCATCGGTGATATTCCTTGTGGCTATTATGGAGCTAAAGGAGTATTACCATGCAAATCTTATTGATAGCTGGTTTCATTCTTACATCGTTTTTATACTTGATGGGATGTATAGATCCGAGTGATATTCCTTGCCCAATATGTCCAATGTTATTTTTTCGGATGATGGGCCACGGGAAAAGCTATTAATCACGGGGGTTTCCCGTATATTTCTCTCTCCGTTTGCCTACTCTTCCCTGGTCCCGCAGCAGCAGTTGGGGTTCGTTTTTTGGAGAGCAATAGGGAAGCCGCCGTCAATGTTTGAATGTAAAACCTGCCACGCCGCCGATCAGATAGACTGGATACAATGCAGATTTGTTTTTTTTCATACGTTATAATTGGATAAGGTACACATTGAAAATGGGCCCGACTTCCCGAAACGAAAGACTTTAATCATAATCATCGCACTGAATACACCAGCAGCAGCAGCAGCAGCAGCAGTGGTATTAAAGAAATGAAACAATTTTTTCTTCCTCCTCCTCCTTCTGCACTTGATTACTTAAAAGGGGAGAACATATTTTTTACGGTGTTCATTAAAAAATGAGGAGCAGGGTCTGGCGTGCTCCTAATTAGCGAATACTCTTCTTTTTTGCTCTGGAGGAAACTCTAGTTGGGAAAAAGTAAGAAAAAGTGTGATGTTGTAGAAGAGGAATTAAAAAACGGGGCTCTCTCTCTCTCTCCCTTCAACTCCCTTCCGACAAAAGCTAACGTTATTGAAGGGAGAGAGAGAGAGGAGGTCATCTGGCTGTATATCTCTCATTTGAAAATTTTCCAAAAGGAAAAATTTCTCCTTTCCCCTTTTTTCCTTTCCATTCCTCAGCTATTCCTCTCCTCCTCGAATCGTATATGGAAAGAGAGAGAGAGAGAGAGAGAGAGAGAGAGAGAGAGAGAGAGAGTATGGAGGAAAATCTTAATGAATATTACAGCCTGATGCTAATTAGCAGAGGGACATCAATTAGTAACACTGCCAGCAACTGGAATGACTCTACAGGGAATTCAATATATAGATGGGTACATATTTCAGGAAAAAATACCGCTTTAACAATGATACCGCGCGCCGCGATGTGAGTATCCATTCTGCAAACAGTGGATCGTCGTCGTACACGAGGAGGAGGAAGACGAAGAAGAAGGGGATATTCATATAAAATTTTTTTTAACCAGGCAGCAGGGCAGCATGTAACTACAACTACACCATCCAGCCCAGTCAGTATCTTTTCCCTTCATCGTGCTCATCATCATCGTAAAAACTTTGCTAGCAAATGAATCCATCCAAGTTTAATGTGTTTTATCTGGTGGAGCTCTAAATCTAATGTGAGTGCGCTATCAATATGCTGATGACTCAAAGAAAAATTACATTCTTAGTCAGAGCCAGCCAGTCTATTTCTCGGCTCTATAGAACGTACAGCATGGTGGTGGTGCATCATTGACTGGGTGGAAAGTTGGGTTTTTTTTAAAACAAAAAAAGAAGCACTGATAAATGATAACCGTTCGTTCGTTGTTGGAAGCCCGCTATGAACTCGCAACGGATCCCATTGTGGATTAAAAATTATCAAGAATTTTTTTTTCTTTACTCGGAATGAGCTTTCCGAAGGGGGACCACGGGAAATGAGAGAGTAGAATCAGCTTACGGCAAGCCAACTTTTTCCATTCATATTAAATGAGCTGGATTTTTTTTAAAAAAAGAAAAATGAGCCATGTTTTTAGTGAAGCCATTGGTAAAGTTCATCTTTATTCCGAGTCCAATATTATTATGCTTTTCTTTTTTTGGGAAGGAGTCCTCCAGCCGAAAATTTGAAACGTGTACAAGGTATAATTCCCTTTCGAAATGTATGACAAGACGTGGAAAACGCGAAAGAAAATCTGACATTTTTCCCAATCAAAACCGGAGCATTCAGCATCAGCATCAGCATGCTTGGTTTGTTGACACATTGTGTGTATATTATTATGCGTTTCATCGCTGGAGGCTATACATAGGAAAAGCAGAGGAGGAAAGACTCCAACTTGCATAATATACATCCTTTTATCTCCAATCTCTTCTCCAATCTCCTCCTGACACACAAGAGGTATTCTTGTATGTGGAAAAAAGATGATATTCGGGATAGGAATGATTCGGAGCAGGAGGAGGAGGCGTAGGGCAATTCAATGAGGATAGTTATTGGGATAATGATAATGGTTAATGGAATGATCGAGGCAATTGTTACATACGTTGTGGATGTGAGTACACGATCCAACTTGCAAAATAAGATAACATTATTTCCTCTGGAATGGGAGTCGATAAGTGGTCTCTTGCTATACACGATACGATGTAAACCTTCCGCCGACTGCGGTTTAATGTATGCATTGTGCTCCTTTTTTTGGAACGGAGGAGCACCGTGAATAAATACAAACCGAGCCAAGCGGGATGTAAAAAGTAGCGGCTGCTGCCGTAGATGCTTAGCGTTTAGTATAGCTTGATGAAATTTAAATTTAAACTAGTGGATGGTGTGAATCTTTGTGGATAGAGCGGTTGTATGTACTGACTATTTTTAAACGTTGACAAAGGTAAGGGTGTCCCAAGGTCAGGGTAATTCCATATATAGATATGCCGAGTGGAAGTCGAAATTGCTAGCGCCTGATCGGACGGGCAGACGGGCAGACTGACAGTAGTATCGTAACAAGGTTGTTCCGCTGCTACTTAATACTAAACGGAACAACGTATGGAGTCGGTCGGTTGGTATTTTCCAAAGAAAAAACCACAAGAGTTAGGAATAAGACGAGGGGCGTTTGTTTCATCTTTTCCGGAGAAAATTTCTCTTGCTGCTGCTGCATAAGGTTACTCCGGTGGAATACTTGTATGCATACGTAATATGATGCAATGAGATGTACAGTGGATATTGCTCCCATGCACTCTCATTGTTCCATCTTCATCGCTCATAAATTGGAAAGGCCTCGAAATCCCTGAAGAGCTATCGTTTCTTGATAGAAGGCCAAAAACTGAGCCTTTAATTTCCTATCTTGTTTCTATGCAAACTTTTAATCGGATGTTGCCCCTGTGGAGTTGTAATAAAAATAACATAGGTTGAGTGCAATTTTCAAAGTCAGCCCTTTCCAAAGAGAAACGAAATCCTGTTCCCGACTCCTCCAAACTAAAAAGGAGTCACTTTTTTCTCCAAAAAAAGGGAATATTCTTTTTTGTTTTGAATGTATTGGATGTTTCCGTCGCGGCATTATTGTGCGTACTGCTGCGTGACAGAGGTTCACAAAACGAATGGATTCTTGACTCTCTCTCTCTCTCTCTGTTTTATCGTCCATCTTCATTAATAAACCAGGCTCCAATTAGGTATGCACAGGAGGAGAATGATGTAACGGTGAGAATGTAAATGGCAAACAGATGAAAGAATGGAAACCTGCTCCTTTGCGTCGTCGGAAGCGTCGGCAGACACAAGATAACTTATTGCTCCATGTTTTTTGTTGTACACTACCCCGCGACCATTCCCAAAACCAGTAGTCCTGTGTAGAAGTATATGTACTACTAGCTGGGTCGCAGAAGAAAGAGAGAGAGAAAGAGGAATGTTGAATGTGATGATCTCGTTTCGAAGAGTGACACTGACATCTTATCTCTGTCGAAATAAGCCCCGTCCAGACTCCCACTTTCATCAGCGTCAAGGTGTGATGAATTATTTGCAAGAGGATAGCCTTAACTATAGAAGGTGGTGTGGAGATGAGTTGTTCAAGTCTTCCTGAGCATATTAGGGTACAGTTGAAAAAGACGACGAAGGAGAAGAAGAGGAGGAGGAGGAGATGATGAGATCCAGGTCAGGAAACGATTTCCTCGGAGAATTCCCTCAGAGTATTGGAATGTGGTGAAAGTCAAAGGGAATCTGGGAAGAGGAGTGAGTATGTACGTTTTTTAAGGTGCTCTGTGTGGAACGTTGTTGGAGTTGCTGGAGACTCTGGAGCTGAGCGAGAACGGGAAGTTGAAAGTCGAGGAAATTAGATGCGTCTGCTGGGAAATGTCCTTCGATTACGGCATGGCCACTTAACAGCAATCTACGCCTCAGCAGCAGTCCACACTTTTTCCTTGGTCGCGTATTTTCTACTTTCCTTTCGGCTAAAGTGAATTTCTATATCATTACGGGGGGAAAAGTATGGAATCCCCACGTACCTAATTTCATCATCACCATCATCAACTGGTAGCCACTCAAATTCAAAATAGCTATCTGCCAGCTCGGCACTTTGCTCGGAAATGAAATAGTAATGGGGGCTATTATTTTGCGCAGTTGTCGGTACAAGGTGACAAACATTCCAGAGAGCAGCTTTTCTTGAGGTGTGGCTACACTACAAATATTATACATAATACCTAAGCTCCCATTAAAATTTTACAGTCCCGATTATTGCTTTATTTATAATGCCCATTTCAGAGACCTGCATCGTCCCATAAATTTGCTCCAGCTTTCCTTTACAAGAGGTGAGTGTACAACACCCATTTGTCGTCGTCCCCGTTTCTTCATCTAATTTTAAAAGAAGCAACTTTCCACATGCCAAAAACTTCCTCCAATTCATTCCTCTCCTCTCCTTTTTTCCCCTAAGCTTTCAGCCACCTCCACTCCATCCATCCAAATAGTCACAGGGAAGAAGAAGGCAGAGCAGACGAGAGAAAAAGGGAAAATGAATGAATCAAGATTATGATGAAATAAGTTGCTTGTTTCAGTTCGTAACGGAGTTGTTGCCTGCCCAGCAGTCGTCACCAGCTCGTTTATGAGTTTGGTTGGGTGTGTGATAAGTTTTTGATCCCGACTCGAAATCGATAAATTTGTTTCGTGCATGTTAAGCATTAATCGATCGATTTTTGTGTCAAATTTCATATCAACCTTTATAAGCCCGTCGTGACTCCTGTTTCTCCCACATAGTCATTATTCCTTCGGTGTTAGAGTGCCGATGGAATAGGCAGTCAGCCAGCCAGCCAGCAAGAGTTGGATTTTTCTGCCGAGGAAACAAGAGCCGTCGTGTTCCTATACGCTCACATAACTCTCTCTAATACTTCATGTATGTATGCATAGTACCACCACCACCACCACCGGCACAAAAAAAAAGCTATAAAATGTCAATGTGAACACACCGAACTAATACTATACCAACTTCGTCTTCTTCTTTCTTCTTTGCTACCTATTTTATTATTAGACTTTTCGTCGTCGTCTCCCACACATATATTTCAACTTGCTTTTCTCCTTCCAAACGGGCTGCTATGCACAGAGAGAGAGAGAGAGAGAGAGAAAGTCATCATTACTATCATTTCTCTCACTGATTCCTCAAACGGGGTAGCACTGTTGCTGCGTTGCTCGGTTTATAGCAGCGTAGAAAAAAAACAAAGCCTTTTATGGAAATCTATTTTATTTCCTAATATTACACACATTACTTTACTCCCTCTCTCTCTCTCTTGTCTGATTCCTTTTTAGCCCGATGCTGATTCCATTATATTAGAAAATACATTTATTTTATGAAGGTCGAACAAGCCACATTTTCCTCGTATTCCGTCAATAACTCCATAAAATGGGTAATTTCATGCATGCATAACACAATACTACTGCTCTGCTGCTGGAAAAGTACTGCAGTGCAAAAACTCTTATATATTTTTTTTTGTCATAATCAGTGACCAATACATAATATTTATCGTGTGCGGCTCATTCCACCTTTCACATTTTCCCAGTATAAAATCTAATTTTCGTCGTCGGCTGCGAGAGCCAAGGAACCGTTTACCTTTGGTAATTTCATATTATCGCCAGAGAGCAAAACCAACCTCGCTATTAAAAGCTTTTTCTCCTCTTGTTGCTATATAGAAGGAAGGAGAGAGCCGGTGGTGATGGTGGTGGTGGTGGTGGCAACAGAGTACCTGTGTCTACATTTATTTTCCTTTTACGTACTTTCCCCGTCAGGATTTTAGCTGGAAGGGAAGAAAAACCTTTTCTTAATTACTCGTGTACACACATGTTAAAACAGGCTGGAAATCTTATGGGCACACACACAAATCCACCCGAGTGGAATCGGTGCGCCAGGCAGTGTTTACCTTATCAGATGTAATATCACACGGGCTCTGAAAATTGATTTGCGTTTTGAAACAAAACTTCCCATTAAATTCGTTTTGTGCGGAGCAAAGGGGAAATATATATATAAATGAAAAGGCAAAAGGATTTCTGAGAAAATGTAATAGTCGAGTTGGTTTGATTGTGAGGTGTAAAAGGAAATGGAATGTGTGTGGAGATAGAAAAGTAATCTAAAAAGCTTTCCTTGGTTCGTTCCTTTGACTCCAGTTTGGATTGGCGAGACGGGTGACATTTTAGCCAACCTGTGAGCTTCCATATTTGAGCGACGACTGTTGAGCAAGCTAAGTATATTCCCCTTTTCTGCAAAGGTTGAAATATGGCAACTGAGAAAAAGTACGTTTGATGCTTGCTTGCTTTAGTCCAAGAATAAGAAATGATTTAAATGGATCTCTCATCATGTCACACCCGGTTTCAATTAGGGATATATAACAAGTCTAAAATTAATTATTAGCCGTCAGCTCCCGACGCCTTGAATGCCTCCTCAATTTGTCACCGGAGATCGCACACTGCATCCAAAACACTTTGCGACTCGTATTTAAAGCACAATTAAACCAAGTGCGGATGCAAATTGCGCTATATATCTTGAGCTCGACGGCGGAGCGCACCTCATCTCTGACAATTCAGCGAAAAAAATAAGTGGCTCCCATGCTGAAGCAGTTCGACATTGGAATCCTGCATTAGCCAGGAAAAAATGTAAACGAGCTTGTTCAGAAAACGCTCAACTGTTAAACAAAAATCAGACTGTATTCCAATATATATATTTAAAAAAATCTGTACAAGACCATCAAGTACGAGATATCCTGATTCCTCTCTCTCTCTCTCTCTATCTGTTCTCCCTTTGCTTTGATGCATGATATTTTTTTTTCAAAGTCGTTAACCACTCTGAAACAAAATAGAGGGAAAGCAAGTTTAGACACCCAAATAGTGCAAAGAGATTATATATATTTTTTTGAAATGCAAATTAAGAGAAATTTGTAGTTACGTAGGATCCGGCAAAATGCCATTTGATTCCTGTGGGAATTATACCAGTTTCCAACTGGCCTATATCACGACGAGTTGGCTCTGGAACCCATGATGATGCTTCTCATGCAGCAGCAGTGGCTTAATTTCGACACGAGCAATGGCGTTATAGTTATAGCATTAAACCACTCTGAAAATTACTTCGGGCTTGTGTATTTTATTCTTAAAGTAGTTAGTTTATGTACATAGTATAGTATATATATTTTTAAAAAATAAGAGGTTCTCCATTTTGTGTCTACTAATAATGACAAGTCACAAATCACAAACCAATTTGTCCAAGACAACCGCGCGTATAGATCGGAAACGATTTTTTCTCGATGAAATACAACCGCCTGCCTGACATGAGCATAGTCGGCTCAATTTTATTTTATATATCTAGTTGGATGGATATCCATCCCTAAAACGATGATCATGTTTTCCAAAAGCTTCTTCTTCTCAATACAATTCAATACTCTCGCTCAGACCACGACGACGGCAACTAGCAAAACGTGATCTTAAGCGATATCTTAAAATAACCTGTATCACATTTGCCAGCGGAGTTTAGTGGAGAAAAAAAATCAAGTAAGACTCGTAAAGAATTAATGGGGAGTATTTCAACTTGAATTTGACTTGCTCCCGAAACAATTTACCGTGCACTATGCATCATTCATGATAAATTGGGGTTGGCTGGTGGAAAGCGTAATTTTTTGTAGAAAAGAAAAAAAAATATATATGCAAAGACATTCTAATAGCCTGCCAATATCAAAAGTAACGAGTCTTTTATTGACTAATGATGCAAGAGTGGCAGTACCAAAACCAGCAATATAGTGGATGGAAGTTAAGAGTTTCCAAAACCTAAATACACATACGACATACGCTACGGCTACGCACTTCTAAAATCTCCGTCCAACTTTTTCCCTGTTGATGGATGTGCCGTATAATGCTGTTCGGATTGTAGAGAGATATTGATAAAACGTAATGGAACGTGAATGGGTCGCCGTCGCCCGTCTTATAAATATACGCGTATATATGCAAGCAAACATGTATGTATTTATACCGAGAGAGTGTTTTTTAACTTTTCTTTTCACGAGGAATTCCCTTTTTCTTTCTCTCTCTTTCCTGCACACCCAACCCGAAAAGAAGGTGGAGACAAGTTTATGTGCGAAAGTGACTTTTTTTCTGTAGTGATCAATTTTTAGTCCCGCCACCCACACAAGTGTGGTAACACAATGCCAGTAAATACTTCCGACAGATATTAGCCTGTTGGTGGTGGGTTGGTATTGACTTTTCATTGAAAACCCTTGTGTCATGTCAGAGAGGGAGAGAGAGGGTGTCGTCACCGAGAAAAACACTAGACATGTTTACTCCAACCGTTATTGTACGGCTTTAGCACATAATCATCTGGGTACAGGTTGACCTTGCCCTATGAAACATGAAACTAGGGCTACACTTTTGGAGTCACTATATACATACTTATTTCGTAAAGCCCTTCGAAAATGATATCAAGTGTGGGGAGGGAAAAAAGCTGGGTAACTGGAACTGGAGCTGGTAGTGTTTGTTGTTGCACCTCCTCCATATATTCCCTACTTCCCACCACCATCATCATCGCCAACGCCAACCATCATCACCATCCCATTACACATTCATTCATGGTGAAACGGTTGGCTGGCTACTTGAGAATGTAAACCACTTTTGGAGGCTTCATGCAAGTGCACCCACACACTTTATCTTCTTTTTTTGGCAAATAAAGTCGCGAGCTAGTCGCGAGGAAAAAATAGGAGTTTTTTCTGTATGGAAACACACATTATTTCACACACACTACGTATGTGTGTGAGTGTGTCGTTCCAAAAACCTGTGAGGAAAAAAAAGAAAAATTCTCGTAAAAAATAATATTATATAATACAGACATAGTACACATTTCTTTCTCTTGTGGTGGCATAACACTCGGATATGGAGTCTCTGTGTGTGTGTGTTGTTTGTGCGTGCACTAGTTCTCAACCTCACACGCAACAAGCAGCTCAAGAGAGAGAGAGAGAGAGAGAGAACCGAGAAAAAAGTGCAAACTTGAAAATTGTTAGATGCAGAAAGAGCGAGCAACACACATGCAAAGGGTTACATCTCACATCATTTTGAGACCACATGCACTTGGAGATGGTCATGGTCATGGAGTGCAGATGCATTCGCACACACACATTGCCAGGGAGAAGGAAGGCAAAAAAATATATGTATATATATACTCGGGGAAAGAAAGACTCCTGCTTTTGTGGAACACCATTTTCCGGAGAGGATCAGACAGTCAAGTGGAAAAAATGGGAAAGTCTGGGGAAAAAGGAGAGTGCACGCAAAATGATGTGGCATGCATCCGAGTGGGACTTTGCCATGCGGAAAAAAGTAATGTGTTGAAAAAAGGAAACGCGGTTACCCAAAAAACCGTGGTTCATTGGACCTTTACCTTTTTCTTTCCTCTGAATAGCAACTCTCGCTCTTTCTCTCTCTCGCTCTCTCTCTCTCTCTCTCTCTCTCTGTGAATAAAATGAATGGATTTTTTTCCAGCAGATATTTCACTTTGAGAGCAAATGTGCCATTACAATGGTGAAACAATAAGGAGGTGCTAATCAACCTAATTTCCTATTGCTCTTTTGCCTGTAGCCGGAAATTTCATAAGAGAGAGGAGGATTGATTTTGAGTGAAATTTTTTTTCCCATTCTACTAGCCTCAATTTTGTGCTCAGGGAACATATTTTTCCAAGAAACTGCCACCCATCTGGTCTGGCAGTTGACACGGTGCTGCGAAAAGTCTGTGGGTGAACAGGCAGAGTACAAGTGGGAGAGGATGTCTTTAACTGGTTTGGGAAATGTATTGACATGCCTGTAAACCTAATAGGTTGTTATAAACGTCAACTGTTGAGTTTCCTTTTGGGATTCGAGCACCTAAATCAAGTGGCAGTTTAAAATGAACATATATATATATATGATAAATAGTAAATACCCGTATTTTTCTCGATCGTCGATCGTCGTCATGTAAGCAAAGCAACAAGCAGGTTTAAAGGCTAACATCTGTATCCATTGGATTGGTTTAGGAGCTTTCCACTTTCAACGTTTTTATGTATTTTATTAGACGCCGCTGACTTTAATGCTGTTTTCATGCTTACACCTCTTACTTCTCTAATACTCCGCCTGTCCCATTTTTCACTGGGAAAATGAGGATGTCGAAGAGGAAGGAGAGACGCCGAGAGTTGTGTAATATAGTTTTGGTCTTGCCGTGTGTCTACTCAAACAGCTTGTTTAGTAACCACTCTAATCCTTCATTACATCAATTTCCCGTTGCTCACTTGTTGTTTTGAAAACTGCTAAAAGCCGAGTTGACACTTGGAAGCTATAACGGCGAGAGAAATCGGGGTTTAATGCGTTGAGCAACCAGACCAACTACGCTTTTTTGGCAGGGAAAATTATGGTTTATGATGTTACCACTAAAATTTACGTAAATTTCCGACAGACGGAATGCCAATAAAAGGGTTATTTATTGTGGAATATGTTAGCAAGGGTCAGAGTGCTCTTTAGAAACTTTTTTTTTCTTCTTCTTGCCTGAGATTTTGCATAGCAAATAATGGAGCCGGAGGTGATGTGATGGCCAATTTAGAATAAGGGAATAAAATAACTGTCGCTAGTCATTTGGAATAGGGACAAGTGCTGTTTTCAGTTTTACAGGGAACAATAGCTCATTTAATTAGCCATTTAGTATCATTGGCGTGACAGTAAAAAAGTACACAATAACACCATGAACGCTGTGCTATGGTCACTCCGTTTGTACTTACCACACACTGTTTATGTCAAACATCATTGTGATTGCGTTTAAGAGTTGCCAACAAAATTGGCAATTATAGCTTTGAAAACTTGTCTAACAGATTGACAGAATACCGGCGGAGTGTTTGGTTTTACAGGGAATTTGCCGATGGGAATTGGATCGTGTACGCACGGCGGAAAAATAAAGATGATCAGAAAGAATGGAAAATGTGGAGAGATGTTGGATGGATGGAGAGATGAGATGAGATGAGATGAGAGCCAGCCTTACGACGGGTTCCCTCTGCCTGCTGCACACATATCCCCCCATTTCCCTTGTTGAAATATATGCAAGCACTTAAACTACAAACGTAATCCAACTGACGATACAATATTGAATCGGGCTACTTGCCAAAATATTTTATTCGCCTCCAATTATTTTTTATTGAATCGCATAAAAGATCAGCGAAACACTATCTCCGTATATCCCCCGAAAACTTCCAATAATCCGGGATCACTTTTAGTTGTGCTCCGTAATACAAGGAAAATGTTAATAGAACCAATGGCTCCGCGCGCTTCGGCATTTCTTTTTGCTCTGAAAAACTTCCAGGGGATAGTAGTAGAGACAGAGAGATAGAGAGAGAGAGAGAGGAAAAAAAACTATTAATGTTCATTCTCACTTGTGTATTCTGCCACCACGGGCTTTCCTCCTCACAGAGAGAGATTGCATATATATATATATATATATATGATGTAATGATAACGGAAGATAAAAATCACAAGTATTCATTTTCATTTCGGCTTAATCTTTTCCGTATCGAGAAACGCATTGTCTTGATTAACGACTTTGCCCCGTGCACTCTACAAAAATAATAATATGTGTGGGGGCATATGCTCATCGGTAGTGAGAGTGGATCAAGTTTTTTGATATGCGTTATTTTCTTCTGGAGGTTTGCGATTTCTTTTCATACGGCTTCAATCAGTTTTTCGGGAGGAGAGCGGACGGGTTATGAGGGTGTCTCAATACTTTTTTTTCTTCAGTTTTTTCCATGTGCGTCGACTTTACGCGACCGTGGTGATGACTTTCCGTTACGGTGTGGTGCTATTGTTTCTCAAGAATGGTCTGCTGCTCAACTCCTCGCATAAATTATAGTGACAGTGGCAAGTGCTGCTGCTCTCGTTGCTAAAAACGTAAGGTGGCTGACGGAAGACGGAATTAGAAGTAATAACATATATAATACAGGACGGCAGGCAGAGAGCTCACCTTTAAAATCCAATCTGGCTGGACGTTGATGCCTGGCTGCATAATATTTAAATAGGGGTGATGGTAAAAAGCAAAGCAATAGTAGTAGGAAGAATAATATTAAGAAGAAGAAAGAAATATATGTATATATATGTATAGAAACGATTGGAGAAAAACAGTTCGCTATTTTCCAGGATCATGATGACTGATGACGAAAAACGCTCAGGTCCATTTAATATCTTTCGATTCCGACGAGACCACTGTGCCAAACTATTTAATTACATTGGGAAAACACGCGAAATCAACATTAAGGTTAATTCTTGTCAATCAATGCATGTGTGTGTGTGTGTATGTTTTGTCGTGAGGAGTGAAGGGAAGGGGGGAGCACAGTGAAAACCTTTCTCATACCCTCCCTCACAATATGTGAGACTGTGGGCCACTTGGTGGAACCCAAGTTTGTGCTGGTGGTGTGGTGGTGGTATGGTGGTGCATAATATTTAGTATATACCGTGGTCCGGATTGTAAGAAAGAAACCAGAAAAACACAAAACTTTTCTTTTTTTTTACCTTATGTGCGTGGTGGTGGTGCAGGAGGGGTATGACAGTGTCAAGTTGGGAGAACGTGGTCAAAAAAAGGTAACAACAAAAAAGAGGAAAACGTGTGCATACTATCCATTTCCAATGTAAATGGAGGGAGTTATTTGTGGTGGTGCTTTCTGGGCACATCAGTTTGAAAAAAAGCAACATGTTAGTCATTTTTTTACGCAGGTTTATTTATTTTTTCTCTTCTTTTCCCTTCGCTCCGTCGTCCGTCCGTCCGTCCGACGTACCAATTTGATTTTTGATTTTGATAACGCCTTTCTCCCCATCGATGGAATACAAGTAATATGGGGAGTACGGTGTGGGTTTAAATTAAATTGGAGCTCACTGACAGGCTGACAGGTATTTCGCAGCGTGTGAGAAATTGTGGGGATTTACTCTCTTCTAATTTTTTTCACTAAAAAAATCAATACAATACTTTTCTAAAGTTTAGTGAAACTTGAGGGGAGAAAAAATCCGACAAGTTTTTCAACTGCAAAAAAAAGCTAGTAGAAGTCACACATTATTTCTTTGCAATCCACTCATGATGACACACATTGAGACATACGTGGTGGGCATTATTTTATTACTTTTTACCCAATTGGTCACCCATCCTGGGCAATTTGCAATAATCACATCCTCCAACTAAACCATCCCATCTTGACGGGAATTTATATCCATTCATTGGAGAAATTTCCTGAGAATAAAAAAATCTCGTCCCATCTAATTCCACACTCTCTTGGCAGTCCAAAATAAGTAGAAAAAATCCGACTTTCCGGTAAATATTTTATTCATATATCAAATTTTCTCAACGATAAATAGAAAACCCTGTAGCTGATTACTCTCATGGGGACTTTTCCCATCAAAAAATATATAAAACTCTTATATATATTTTTTTTGATTTGGCTATTCCAACAATTCAATCAATGCGTGTAACACCATGTCTCGACGAGAAGACGAAAAAAGGCGAACATGTTTCGTCTGTCACCAGCAACAAGGGAATATTATCAATTTTTTTCCTCAACCATCAGCATCGTGTACTCCGTAGGACTTTCTCATCGATACCAATTTTCCCTTATAGCTTGTCCCTCTGTCGCTGACCGTATTTATTGCATGTATAAAAAATGTAGCAGAGAGGAGTGTCGTCGTGGCCCTACCTGCTGCCAACAACTCTCTCTCTCTATATATATATATATACATATATGCTGGTGAAGGGTGGAAGCAGGAGCAAAACGATGGTGGTGGTAGTGGTAGTGGTGGAGGTGGTATAATAATATAAGAAAATTACTAGAAGGAAAAAACTTATGGGTTATAAATGTTGGGCAGCAGCTTTTTACTCTTTTTATACATGCCTCCTGCCTGTCGTATTATGATTATGCTTGGAGATTACCAGAAAATCGTTATCGGATCAAACTATTGCTGAGGAATAATTTCCCCATTTCTCTCCTTCCTGTCGACTCCGGACATTTGTAAATTACTGACGGAGAAAATATTATTCCAAAAAGTGAACTCATAAGTAATATATATGCATAAAACATTGTATTTATGTATTCCCCCTGTGTTCTACATCCACTCGGCAGCGTTTTATACCTCTCTCTCTCTCTCTCTCTCTCTCTCTCTCTCTGAAACTAGAACAAATGACTGTTTTCATGTCTAACAAACTAGCGTACGCATAAAATCTATACCTCTTTTGGTAATATTATTCACTACTACTGGTCTAAATGTATAATCCATGAGGTTAGTTTTCAGAGCGGGGATAATATGCATGTATGTGTATTTCATGGTAGTAGGTATGTAGTTAGTTCCATATATAGGGAAATTTACTTATTTTCTGGTGTGGACGCCTGAAAAAAGGGTCGTCGTTGTCGAGGGAAAGAGCAAACCTCGAAAATTTTCTTGATCAGTGCCAATGCACAATTGGAAATAGTCATCAAGAGTGGAGCAGGAGCTCACCCACCACCACCACCGCTCCGCTATAATGTATGCATATATAAATCCCATGCATGTAGAGCACAAACCGGAGGCATTGTTTTTTATATAAAATATTCTCTCACCATTTTCTCAATACTCACTCCATCACTGTGTGTGGAAAAACATGAGGACTGGAAAATATAATATGCAAATATTCTCCTCTGTATTAGCTTAATTGCTCTTTGCCATGCTGTTACTCTCAATACCACCACATTCTCCTCTCTCTCTCTCTCTCTCGCTCTCGCTCTTTTATATTTTCCAATGGAGATCACTCCGTCTCCCATTGTTTTCTAGGGGGAGAATGGAACCATGGAAAATTATTTCTGATCGTGTGATCATGATTCTCCCAGCCAAAAAACAGTTTGAGTGCAATACAAACATCATGATGGGATATTATATGTATACCCCTGAAAAATATCTCCTTCTTTTGATACATCTCCATATAATATCCAGTTTCACTGGGAGGATATGGATGGATGTGATGGTGGTGCGGTGGTGCCCAATTCCAACCTAAAAAATAATCCTTTTAATTTTTCCCCTTCAAAGCTCTCCCTTCGAAGTGTAACAGCAGTTTACTCCTCATCATTTTCCTAACCCTATTGATTTTGCATCGATTTAGTCATAAAAACAAAAAAAAGAAGCTTGTAATGTTATTCCTTCTTCGTATATATATATATATATATAAAATGTGCATTAACATAAAACATGGATTTTGTTCACACAATATACTCTCTGCTCGTCGTCGTCACATCCCAGATGTTTCCAAAGACAGACACATATTGCCAGTTGGGAAAGCCCAAAATATCATTGTATTAATCATATGTCAGCCGACGAGGAGGAGTAGTACTAACTCCAATGTCGCCTGCTCTTTTGTCCTTTTTTCCTCTTTTGTGCAATCTATCTATATAATATATATTATACAGAGACGGTATAGAAGAGGAGCCCACCAAGTTCACTTACATAATCATCATCATCGTCATCACCCAGCTTACACAAACCATTGTTTTATATCACCTTTTTCCCGAGAAATGAATGAATGGAGTTGTACAGGGAACGGAAAGTCAGGAGGATCCAGTTTTATAAAGCATCCGATGATGATGCTGATGCTGCTGCTGCTGCTGCTCCTGATGATGATGATGCTGACGACGATCAGGATATGTCAGAAGGGACTAGAAATGGCATGTATCTCTCTCTAAGATATACAAACAGAGTAACTGAAACACTGAAAGTGCATTGTACACACGACACACTGGCTCTTCCTTCTCCTCGCGTTTTGGCTTCAACAAAACCGTTGTCGTATACGAAATACGAATGAATATACCCAACCCAACCTAACCTCTCTCTCTCTCTCCCTCTCTCTCCCTACATTTCATTCGGAAAAAACTTTTTTAGTATTCTAGGGTGTCCCACTCACCAAGTCGCTCTTTTGGCATGTGATATATTGATGGTAATTTCATAATATTTCTGTTTGTCTACGATCAACTCGGAGGATAAAATCCCCGTCTCCATATACCCACACGTGCTTTTAGCCCACATTCAACAAAATCATTTAGGGACTTGCCACGACTAATATTGCTTTTTTAGATTTCACACACATCCTCAGATAATAAATGAGTAGCTCAAAATAAAATAACCCCGGCTTGTTGTAGTTGTGATTACCTCTCGGTCTCGGTGTGGATAAGAAAAAAATATATATATTCCACCCAACTCGGTCCCACCACTCTCCTCATCACACGCAATGTTGCTATTGTTGTTGCTATTGCTATACTCTACTCCTCTTTCATTTCCAACGAGAGTTTTCATCCACTTTTTTTCAGAGATCCTTTGTGGCCAAAAGGAAGACGAAGAAAGAAAAAAAAGGAGAGTGTGTCGATGAGTAATATTACATATGAGTTTGTACTTATTTGAGAGGAGGAAAATGTACTACAGTTTTTTGGGCACATAGCTACGTGATCAATTACAGGATCACAGTTGCTACTACTTCTTTGTCAATACACCTTCACTCACTCAGCGTGGCGGTGGTGGTGGTCGGGCTAAGTATATAGCCATGGTGGCTTATTGAAGTTGCTAATATTTTTTGTTTCCGAGAAAAAAAAACCTCGCCTGCTTCACTTGTCTTATTGTGATGATTAGTATTGATACGTTTATTCACTCAACTCTCCCTTCCCCCCTCCCCCTCCACGTTTTTTATTACCACTACTTGACTTATGACCAGGGAATGCGTGTATGCAAGGCATAGGTTCGCTATATCAAAATGGGAGTATATATGTGATATTCTGGGTGGTGGTGGTGGTTTTTTTGTGTCCAAAAGAGAAGAGGAGAAAAAAAAAGTTGGCAAGTAATATGACCAGTTCTCGTAATGAAATCCGATAGTGGCGACTTTTGTGAAGTGTAGATGGGCTGGAAACAAAAAAACCGTATGTATTATATATATATACCCAGGAGGATAGCTTCCTCATAAAAATCTTTTTCTCTCTCGTTTCTCCGTCTTTCTTTTTCCCACTTGCAACTTGTGTTTGGGAAGGGAGAGGAGGAGAAAGCACATCGAAAGTAATTCCCTTTTGGGTTGGATGTGATAGGCAGGTATCGACTGTATACCTAATCAATAAATCAATACCTTGTCAATCATGGGCTTTTTTTGGGGAAAGGAAGGAAACATCAAGTAAAAGTAAAAAGACAAAGCAGAGGAGCAGGAGCAGCAGGTTCTTTATTCTGATTGTGTGTGTGTGTGTGAGAGAGAGAGAGAGAGAAAAACTTGAACGGTTTTTTTTTCTCGTAGGAGGAGGATGGTGATGATGATGATGATGATGATGACGATGAGGGATTACGGGTTGAGTTTACGTGTTTGGCTTCCTCAGCCGAGAAGGTTGGCTGGAGTAGGCAGGCAGGAGTAGTGATGAACAAGGAGGATGGTGATGCGAAGGAAGCTTGTTGTCTTCATGTCATCACTAGGAGTCCCTCCAAAAGACGGTTTCTTCTTCTTTTTTTTCATCGTCGTCGTTCCCGTCGCAAGGCCATGACTTGTTAAAGGGAGAAGTGTTTTATTTTTTTTCGATTTTTTTTATTTCCCTCTTGTTAACAAGTTTTTTTTTCGTGTCAAGGCTTGCCTGCCTACGTTCCGGAAAAAAAATGTATATTTGATTTTAGTTTGTCTTTTTGGAGGAGAAAAAAATCCTTTTTATTTTTCAGTTTATCGCATCCACATTTTTCTATTCTCTAAAATAAACTAGATTACAAGCGGAGCTACTGGGGGAACCCCGGATACACGTAATTTAGTTCCTTATCTAATCAGGGCACACCTGTTCCGCTGATTTTTTTCTTCTTCTTTCTCTCTATTCTATCTATCTCTCTCTCTCTCTCTCTCTCGCTCTATGGAAGATTTTCAATACAAGGAGCAGCAACCATGTTCCTAGCACAAGGCTCGCCTATTTGCCTACAGGCTACATTCAGGCCAAAATAAAATACAAGAGAGGAGATGGTGAAGATGGAGATGGAACTCCCAAGAAAGGCGTTGTTGCACAGGTTAAAAACACCTAGTAAGATAGTAGCGCTATAAAAGACATATATTTATTTGGAGCATTACCATATTAAAACAAATCTATCAAGATGTTGTACGGCTTTCCATTTCCCATCCACCACCACCACCACCCACACGCACCACACTCCATTATATGCATACACACATTTTTTTTAGTTGTTTGGATTAGTCAGATCGAAGTGAGGAGGTTGATTGGTTTGTTTGAAAAGTTGGGAAAGATGGATAGAGCGAGAGAGAGAGAGAGAGAGAGAGCGAGTTGGTTCAACTGGGACTGTAACTCTGTGCCCTGGCAAGTCTCCCGACCAACATCATCTAATAATACTAATACTAATAATACAGCCACTGACTTACACTCCTGCCTTTGCTCGCTTATTCTTTCTCCTCTCCGAGAGAGTTTTTTTTTTACCTTTTGGCTTGCCTCCTCCGTTCCGTCGTCCTCGACGTGGGTCTCTGCGGGTCCAAAAACCAGACTTGAATGGATTAGCAAAAAGAAAAAAAAGGAGCAGAAGAGTGGAGGAGCTGCTGCCGAGACGTAAAAGAGAGAGAGAGAGAGAAAGAGAGAGAGAGTCAAAGACGCAAGATGAATAGCTGTCGGTGTAGCCCTAGATACACACCATTTTGCATAATATTATCAACAGAGTCTCCGACCAAACCCACCGTACGCCTTGTGAAAGAAAGCACATTTAACCCAGAAGGTTGTTTTATAGATAGAGCGTAGATATATATATATATATACAGAGCTTCATCCGCCTTTCTCCTCTCGTAATGAGAACAGTCTCACCCTACTTGCCGGAGAAAATGAGTGCGTATGTGTGTGTGTGTGTGTGTGCTGGATATGGAGAGCAGAGTGGGAAGAAGATTCGGATCTCTCTCCTCTCTCAATCTCCGCGAATCATGTATGTATTGATAAATGTGAGAGCTCAAAATCGATATTTATAAAATGATGTGATTGTAAAAGGAGTTATGATGATGATGATGCTCTTTATCCGAAGCACTATATACTATGCTCGATCTCCTTTTTCCACAGTTGCGTAATAATCAGTTACAGCAGCAACTCTGCTCCCGTTCCTCCGAGTTTGTTTGCCTTTCCATCTTGTCAACCGAGTTCGTCAAACGGTGGTGATGCTGTGGGTGGTGGTGGTGTGGTGGAGGTGATGGTGGTGGTGGTGGGAGTGAAAACGCCTAGTCCATTCTTTTCCCTCCGGTCTTGTCGACATTGGTGCACTGGGAGGTTGCCCCAATACAAAAAGTATGTATGTACCATATTATTATTGAAAGGGTATAGATCTCAAAAAGTTTCTCTCCCTCCACACACAAGAGGAGCAGGAGCAGGAGCAGCAGAACACTTATTTTCTCAAATGATTTTCAATCGATCATTTTTCCTTTGCTAATTACAACTCGGCCGTCGACGCGTCATGCGCTCTTGATGCGGGCAGAACCACGTTTCCCATATAAATCTATCCCAATCGCATGAGTCGACTTTAATAATATTGGTTTCATTTCCATATTTTGGAAAAGTGCAATATATAGCCCGGGCATTGCAATCAGAATCAGAGAGAGCGAGAGAGAGAGACAAATCAGTCTACCTAGTTGAAATTCCGTGATTATATCCATCCCCTCTCCGGCGAACTCTCCGAACCTTCTTCCTCTCTGTCCAATTTGTAGCGGAGCAGCCAATACTTTGTGAATTCGATATTGGGAAAAAGAGTGACGAGAAAGGAGAGAGAGAGAGAGAGTAAGAGGAAAAGCGAGAAAGTTTTCTACGACTCATCTCTGCTTACAATTATTGATTATTTCTTGCTTTCAAACAAGCTCACTTCACTTGACTGACTCCCTCTCTCTGTCTCCGTGCCTCTCTCCCACTCACTCACAGTCTTTTTCATTATATGCATAGATATCTATCAATAAATTTTCTCCGTCTCGAAATCCTCTCCACCACCACCACTACCATTCTATCAATTGAATCAACAATATATTATTATTCTTATGCTTCCCTCCCTCTCTAACCTTCATCTTGGCTGCCTCATCACCACGGTCGCCGCCGTCGCCTTCACCGCCGCCGCCGCCACTTGTGATTCTTTAACGGAAACTGTTACTTTTAGCAGAGTATACATATATATAAAACACATTTCTTTTAGATGGAGGAAACCCACATATACATATTCCTCCCTCTTTCTCTCTAAATATTGTTTATTTCTATACCGACAAACGTTTCTCTTGATATGAGCTTTAGTAGTGCACCCATCACATCATTTCATGGCAGAAAAATGCGCTGATCAAGAGATGCCCACTGTGTGTCACAAATATTATTATATATATATTTTCTGGCGCAGTGGTCGTAAAGAGCCACCCTTTTAATCCTGTTTTGTTTGAAGGAAATCGTCCTCACTCTCTCTCTCTCTCTCTCTCTCTCTCTGTCTCTCATTTCCATGAGTCGCCCCTGCTCTGCCGCCGCATCTCTTTTCCTCCCCTTTTATCTCCAATTGTCACTCGTAATTACCAACGTGTGGATCGATAATATTGCTTCCATCTCCGATATTCCCAATATATATATGATATTCCGTCGTCCGTGTGGACGCGACGCGGCGAACTAGCTCTGCTAGCACGAAAATTATAAAGGACGTTTTGACAAGCCTGACTTTAAATATGTAGTCCCGAAAATATATCTATCTATATTATCCTGTCGCCATCCATCCTGCTCCTAACCCGCTTGTCGTGTGTGTGTGTGTGTGTGTGTGTGTGGATGTCCATAGAAAGAAAAAAAAGTCTACAGAGCGAGTGTCGTGTGTACTACTACAGCTCTCACTTTAGCTCTAGGTACAGCCTTTCATCAAATCCGTCTGTTGGAATGAGATTGACATTAGCAACTACATACACACAAACATCATACCTTGTGGGAATCATATAGCAACTTGGAAGTCATTCCGGTTCATGTGCTTGCAATATCAATAACTGGATAGACAATGGTATTGGAATAAAAGGCGAGAGGGAGAGAGAGAGAGAGAGCCGATTTCCCACATATTCTCTCCTCTCTCTCTCCTTTTCCCTCCTCATTTTCTCAACATATGGCGAGTATTTTGAGCCTCTGGAAGTAGGTTCTTCCAGAGAAGAGAAGAGAAGAAAAAAACGGTTGACAGCATTTCTTTTTTAGCTCCTTCTTCCCATTCTTGAGTTTTTTTTGTATACCTTCCAAACATCCTTCTTTTCCTTTCGATAAATACAACTTTATATCGCCTTTACCCACCCACCTTTTGCATTGAATGCTGAATGAAGAAAGAAAAAAAGATTATCATGTAGTTTTATGCTGCTACTGCTGCTGCTGCTCCTATGCCCTAATGACACAACAGCCATTTCCTGTTTGCATCTGATTTCAACCACCACACACACACACACACACACACACACACATACACCCTTTCCAGTTCCGCGTGCTACTCCCACTCGCCTCCTCCTCCACTCTTTTTTTTTTCTTCTCTTTCTTTCATCAGGATAAATGGGGAAGGGGCATATGAAATTAGACAGATAGAGGAAAGGGAGAGAGAGAGAGAGAGATCGATCGGGCATTATTCTATTTGTGACAGGATTTATACGTTGATATGTCACCTGATGCCCTTTGCCTGGCTCATCTTCCGATACACACACACACACACACACACATGGAGCAAGGCTGATGTGAGGCGAGCAGAGAGAGAGAGCGAGAGAGAAAAAAAGGGTAGCCTTTTGTGTTCCTTTTTCTCTCTTTTTCTCTCTCTCTCTCTCTTGCTTTTTCCCTTGTCATTTCACCACCCGTTTTCTGGTTGCATGACATACATAATGGAAAGGTGGAATGTGTATTATAGGGAGCAGCGGATTACAGGGAAACGGCATGCCTTGCTAAAACCCGCTGACGCGGCGTGCCTTTTTTTCTTTCTTGAAGCTGTTGCTGGTGGTCGCCTGGTTTGCTCCACCAAAAAGAGGAAAGCACATTCTCCACAGCTCTTGAGAAAAAAAAACAAACTGTGGATTCCCCACAAAATGATTTTTATGCTTCTCGACTACATCCATATAATCTATACTTTTTTCAAGAAGGAATTCCCATACAAAGAATAAAGGTTGTTGTTTTTTGCTGGGGTTCACCGAATAACCCTTATATAAGTAGGTTTTGTTGTGTGCCCACTTTTGGTGGTGGAGTTGTGTGGTGGAAATGGGATATCCGTTACACGTTTTGCTAAACCTATATATAATCGCCCGTAATTTTCGGATGTGCACCGGAATCAGTCAGATAGGAAAACAATGCATGGACATTTTTTTTTGTTGAAGGTCAAAAACATAAAAGTGATATACGTATATTTTTGTAATGCATAATATTCTCTAACCTCAAGTGTAACTTGCGGTACAAAATAATTCCTGAATAAAAAAAAGGAAGCAAGGCAAGGGAAAAAATGTGTTTGGGAAAAACCGGAGAGAGAGAAAAAAAAGCTTGTCATAGTTGAGCGCTGACTGTGTGCTATGCTCTGTGAAAGCTGGAAGAGCAAGTGCCAATTTTACGCCAACGGATGTGGAATTCAGAATCAGGATGTAAAAAACGGGAAAAAAGGAGAAAGATGCACAAGTGGCGCAGTGTGTTCCATCCAGTCGAAGGGAATGACAGAGGGAAAAAATGCCTGGCATGACACAAAAAATGGTGTATCTGCATAATGTATATAAACTATTTTCTTTTAGTAGTACCAACTGCTGATGTCTCTGTTGCCCGAGTTTGATGTCCTGTCAACGGGAATGGAGACGTGGGAAACGGGGAGCTTAAGCATGTGGAGGGATACACGGAAAAAAAGAAAGATTTTTTTTCCTGGAATCCTTGTTGCACACACACGACGACGCTGAATGGGAAAAGCATACACTGATAATTCAATGTCGACCCTAAAGTGGGCCATATGTATGCAAAAAGGGAAAGGAAATCTGTTTGCTAAAAGGTTTATTCCTGAAAAGAAGACGAGGAGAGAAAAAAAAAATGTGGGGAAAATAATGTGAAGGGTTGAGAGGAGGAGGAAGGAGCATGTGTATAAAAAAAATAGGATGCTCGCTCGCTACTTGGGAGGACATGGGTGAGGAAGCCGATTTGAGGGAGCGTATGTAAAGAAAAATGATGAGATTTGAGGTGGGATAATGCTACCAGGTTCAACGCAGGCTGGAGAGCATAGCGAGACCATTATTCCACTAAAATATTCCCTTTATTTACACATGTTTTTTGAAATTGGGGAGGAGAAGAAGGAAGGAAGGAATAAAAAAAATGTGAAAGTGGTTTTAGGTACGGAACGCAACGGCAGAGAGAGAGTGAGAGAGAGAGAGAGGCATGTTTGACAAGGTATTGAGGTTCTCTGTCATGTCACCTGCCTTTCTCTCCAGGAGGAGGAAAATGGGAATATTGGCTAATGAATTTATCGAGTTCGCAACCCAGAGGATTCCATTCGTTCCTCATGTATTCCTATATATGCTCCACGGGTGAATCCATTATTTGTACTGACGGTCGTCGTTGGGAAGTTGATGAGCCCAAGAGTTTTCCCGAGGTATAAACACCCAAACATACATATACACAACTAGCTCTGCGTTGTTGGTAGACGACAGAGTGAGTGCATGTATGCACATTATCGGGTCTGATTACGAGAGCCAAAAGTAAAAAGCTCAAGTGGTATACCCTCCAGCACGGAGAACACGTTGGCGGAGGCGTTACAGGTATATTATATTTATATATACGTAGAAAGAGAGAGAGAGAGTTGGAGTTAGAGCCGAGCATCTGGGAGGTAGGTGGTGGTGGCAAGTGGGAAGACTTTCTCTTCTCTTCTGACTTGATCAGGATGAAGTGGAACTGTTTGTGTAAGTGTTTCCTCGTGTAAAATAAATCTCTAATATTGTCAACTGGTTCAGGGAGTTCTGGCTCGGCAGAAAACAAGGCCCAGTTTCACAGAGGAGGAGGAACAAGAAACATGATGAAAATGGGTAAAGTCGTCGTCGTCGTTGTCGATGGTGGTGGTGGTGCAAGTATCAGGCTCAGCAGCAACAGCTCCTTCAAGAAGCAACCAGCCAGCCACCACCGCACCAAACGCGAATGCATGCATTGGATGGAGGACCCTGCGTGTAATGGGAGTCGTTTGATGTATGCCAGTTTCACTTTGTGAGACGTAGATTCCTCCACACATCTAGAGATTATATATCTGGGGAAAAGAAATCGGGCTCTGTCTATACGTATTAAAACGGGGTGGCTCATATACAAATACCTATACAAAAAGGTTCGAGGTTCGATTCAGGATTACACAAAAAGAGAGGAGGAATGTATGTCTATACGGTTGTTTTGGGAAGCCCGAAAACTGGCTCCCAGATTGGTATCGATAGGTAAAAAAAAGTGGAGGAGGATATATGTGTATGCTCTCTCTCTCTCTCTCTCTCGCCTGACAGATGGATGGACGGATAGATAGACAGATAGAGAGAGAGGATATGAGTGTTGTGTATGAACTTGTGTATTTCGACTTGGAGAAAACATTAGCATTGGAGAAGGACTGTTCTCTCTCTCTCTCTCTCTCTTCATACCTAATAATAGAGAAAGAGAGAGAGAGAGAAAAAGGAGAAAGTAGTTATAGGAATGGGATCGAGCGGAATGAAAATCAGTGAGAGGCATCAACCAATTCAGTCTTCACTCCGAGCACACAACTATTAGACTATAGTTGTAACGTCGTCTGCTCGTCGTCCTCAACCAAGACTAGTGGAAAGTAGCAGCATTGAATCAGCAACAGCAACTCTTCAACGACTCCTGCCAACTTTATGTATAATATGTCTCAAATGGAAAGCGAGAGAGAGAGAAAGGAAGAGAGAGTTGAGTTGAGTTTGAAGAGTAAAAAGGCTTTATAGGTTTTTGCCTCTGCTTTGCTTTTCCTCCTTCTCTCTCACTCCGTATAGCACTCTCTCGCTCTCTCTCTCTGAGAGCCACAGACTTGCGCGATTGATTGGTATCGGCAATCAATAGTATTCAGCGTATTATTGATTAGTTTGAGATGAGGAGAGAGTTATCAGAGACAGCAGAGCATACTGCGTCAGATTCGCACAGTCCCTGTTTATTTTACAACTCTCTTTCACTTGCCTTCCTGCTCTGGACCCGTTGCAAGTCTCGCACTCTCACTCTCTTGCAGCCCGAGCACATTCCCACATTCCCAACTTCACTCTGGCAAAAAAAAAATAACAAACTCTCTCTCTCGTGTAGGGAGCTTCTCGTGGAGTCGAGTGGAGTGGAGGGAAGAAGGGAGGTGAAAATAGAGTAGCAACAGTGGTGGAGCAAGCAAGCCCATTCTCACGTTGTAAACTAGCCCCACGCCGTAATCATTTACGGACGGACTGGGCCCATTTTTCTAAAAAATTATATTGGCAGTTAGCTCGCCATCGGCACGTTTTTAGCTCGGATTTGCAACCCTTTAGCGGACCCATTTCCCAAACACATTTTTAAATCCCTTTTCGTAATAATAATAATACTAATAGTCATATAATAGATTGACGACGTTATAGGAGGAAACGTTCAGAGATATTTTTGTGGGACAAACGAAAACGATCTATTTCATATGACAGCCAACTTTTTTTACAACTCTAACATTGTGTGTTCTTTTTTATCACTAAAAAAAACTCTAAAGAATATATATAATTCGATCCATTTTTTATTCATATCAAAACAATAATAATATATATTACCTATATTATATATACTTATATCTTTTTATGCAAACGACTCTTTTTATTGCCAAAAATCCAGTTCAAATCAGGGGCTCCCCTGAAAGTTCAATTCTCATCCGGCCTCTCTATACTTCTCTATCTCTATTTCCGCATCAACCACAAGTTTCTCCCATTTTTACACACACACACAAAACGAAAGTCATTCATAAACGGTGAGTGGTGGAGTGGAGTGTGCGGCGAGAGGATCACCTGCTGGAGAAAGCATTTTTTTTTCTTCTCACACGGAAAAGGTGAGACCAAAGGAGCAAAAAAAGTACCTGAAAAAATACGTCTGAAAGTAAAACAGCCACCTGCTGCTGGTGATTCTCCAACGTCATCTTCTCTATAGATATATATACATACATATATATATATATATATATACGAAAAAAAGGAAAGGGAAGAGGAGCATTGCAACAGTGTTTTTTTCTCTCTTCTTATTCTTCTTCTCTCGTAAGTGTTGGTGTGTGTGTGTGTGTGTGTATATGTGTGCAAGAGCAACTGGGATGCTACCTTGAAAAAAAAAAGATTTTTTCCCCCTTTTTTTGTCTGGGCAGCAGAAAAAAGGGAGAGAGGAAGAAGAAGACGGAAAAAAAAGAAAAAGAGAAAAAAGGTTGAGGAGAATAGCTACGGACGGAGTGGAGGAATGAATATATATAGATTTTTCTTTTTTCCTCCCTCACATGGTGAACGTGAAACGTTGACCAGCCAGCAGACGAAAGTGAACTGGAAAGTCCTTTCTCCATGTGCGTCTTACTCTTTCCTCAGTTTTTGTGCAGCTATTTTGTTTTCCCGAACTGGGCTCGCTACATGATGCCCCGTGCAAAAGTCTGAGTTGGAGACAAGGCAGCAGTTTTTCGGTGGTAGTTCACTTTTTCCTTGAAATGGAGAACTGGTGGTCTGGCGGCGTCGGCAGTGGTTATATTACGGCCTAGTGGAGGAGCGTGGAGGAGTAGTAGTAGTATAGTAGAAGTAGAGTATAGTGTGCAATTTGGGGGCAGGGAGTGTGATGCTATGTGAGAGAGTTTTTGTGGAGGATTCACATGAAACCAAAAATGGAAAAAAAATGCTGGGCCTTTTTTTTATTATTATGCTACTTGATGCATCCAGCGTGTGAAGACGGGACGAGCACATGTAAGGAAACACATATGTGTCCGTTATTTTTTATATATATTTTTTCCTGTAGAGGTATATAAGAGGCATATATATGATTATTATTATTATTCAGGGGTATTTTCACTTTTGTTTTCGTTGGAAGGAGAAAAGGTTGAAAGGTTGGTAGGTGATGCTTTAAAAACGGGTGGGTGTTGAGGAGAGAGAATAAAATTATAATTGGTATTGGGTTGAGCCCAATTAAAACAAACAATATTGCTAATGAGCTGCAGCTTTTTGGAGCTTGTTGTTTACCTGGAGGGAAGATTGGAAATGATAGCAAAGGTTTTTATACCCATATAATAATATAGGTAGCTAAATGCTTCGCTGGATTTGATATTGATACTCACACTGCGGAGCTACTGACGGAACGTTTTATTTTGTTTCTCTATTTGCCTTCGGGTACCCCCAACACCACCCCAGTTTTGAAACTTGGCAGCAGCAGCAAGCAGCATCTCACATTTCCAGAGCCGTTTAAAACGGGACACTAATTATATTGCATCTTTTTAGGTCATTATTCCAGTCGCAATTCCGGCTCTGATGAAAAGGCAGTCAGAGAATCCCCTTATACATGCATTGTGTGTGTGTGTGTGTGTGTTTTTTTTGCTAGAAAAAATATAATAAAATAAAACGGTTCGTAATGTTCCGATTCCTTGTCTTGTAAGTATAAACCAGAGTTTACGGAACTGCGGCAAATTTCACAAGGAGAACAGAGTCAACATGGAGGAGAGTAATGAGAGCAATACTTCATCATCACATTATTATATTATATTCCCTCCTATTCTCTTTCAAAAACTTTGTCACTTTCCGGAGGACTTGGATTTGGCTGTGACAAAGATTAGCTTCTACGCTCCTATATATAACGATGAATTTGAGGCTCGCCCCTACATATATATGATGATATCATCTCTGCTCATTTTTGAAGCCGAAAGTTGATGTTCCCATTTATTCCAAATATACAAATTAGGGGAGGCGACGACGATATGACTTTTCCTGACTTTACCTCACCGCCGCCGCCGTCGCCGCAATAATATCCCCCCACAAACAAGAAGATCCAAAATGGACAATCAAAATTCCCGACTGGAGATTAATTCAATGCGGTTAATTCTAATCGATTATTCAAAACTCTGTGGGGCTGAAACCATTGTTCTTTTTGGGTGGGAGGGAAAAGTGGTGGTGGTGGTGGTGGTGTTGGGTGTAATGACAACGGCAATCCACCACCGGGCGACTATGGTTTCGAACAAGATGCCAAATATATATATGTGTGTGTGTATGTGTGCTTGGAACTCCAACGTGGAGCACAGCACAAAATATTATTTATGTATCGTCGCATCAGTAATGATGATGGCTCCTGGGGATGTCGCAATGGAAAATGGGAAGACTATGGAGATACTATATACCACCACTACCACTGCAGCTTGGAAACCTCAAAGGACAATAACTGATTGCGAGCCTGATGATGATCATCATCATCACCATCAAATAATCTCATAAAATCTGGTGTGAGCACGATGAAAAGTGGGAAACAATAGAAAGTGTGAGAGTAAGAAGAAAAAAATGTACATATATTCATTCCGTGGTGTTCACGACGACTCCAATTCATTCAAACCCGACGAAGTGACCATCATCCGCCCAATCGAATTCCGCAACCTGGATATCGCATCTGTTGGAAGCTGTGCTTACTTTTTCAACATTAAACTCTTTTCAAACGGCTTTAAATTCCCAGGAGAGGATTCCACTTCCGTTTTCAAATTGCATAATACTCATTAATTTTTTTATAGAATTTTAAGGGAATCATCTTAAGGGTACGCGTGGCGTGGTTTTTTTTAATAGGAGGAATAAGTGTGCCACTCAAAAGATTCCCTTGAAGATAGAATTGGACTTTTTGTTTTGGATTCTCTCAGCATTAGCGACCCACTTAAAATTTACTTCTCCTTCGGAATTCCGTTAGAACAGCTATCTAACCAGGAATATTATGGAAGGAGTGATGAATATTTTACAAGCATCTCTCTCATCACATCACATATCCACTTTGCCTCCTCCGACCAACGTCGCAATAATGAGAAGGATGAAAAGGAAGAAAACTCGGTCGGAGCTCATTTCACTTAAAAACAAGAGGAGGGAAAATAGCTCATCTCCAACTCCAAAGTACACCGGGAAGCTAGCCCAGCTGGGGAAAATAATGTACAGACAAAAAATTGAAATCCAAGAATCCAACTTGGTTTTCCTGCTACATATACTATCTATGCATTATCAATAGCAGGAGCGGAGCCACACCAACTCTCAACGTCGTGGTCGTCAAGTCGTGATATTATTATGCACGTTTATGCCTGCATACAGATTGGGAAGGAAAACACGGAGGATGAGGATAAAAACTTGGAGTAGTAAAAATTGCTAATAGAATGTGAAATTAGCTGGGCTACATGCCGTTCTCACACCTACCTAAGCCTCCACATCCACATCATGATCCACCGCCTCCAGTGGTGGTGGTGGTGGTGATGGTTTGCAAAAAGCCATGCATTTATTTATTGCACAATATGGCTGAATTAATCATGCATGATGCTGTAAAATTTGAGTGTTTTCTCCAACCCAAAATCCAATGAATACATGGCTCATATGTATTATGGCAGATTATATATTCTTCTTCTCACTTCCGGTCTCCAGCAGGTATTGTGGCGTGTGGTGGTGATGCAGGAGAGAGAGGTGGAAGCGATGATGATTTTTGTCTTCCTCAGCCCTATATAATAATATATGCCTCTTCGTTTTCGGCGTTAAACGGGTGGAACACAATCAAGCCCAAGTTCCTTAGTTTGAGGAGAAGTTGTCTAAAAAAAGTTAATAAAATCTGGGGCTGCTCCGCTGTGAGTGTCCGTAGAGTGAACAGAAGAACCCGTAGAATCCTTTCTCCAATTTCCAGAGATTTGTTATGAATCCACAGATTCATAGTTGTATTCAAAATTCATGAGGAAAGGATATATAAAGTTGTCATTAATTCTGCATCATCCTTCTCCTTTTCCTGGGTTCAGGAGATCGGGAACAGGAAATGTATTCTTGCATTCTCTGCGCGCTCAAGTAGATCCGGGCCTTGTGAAATAAGGAAAATGGCTGAAAATCAACGAGGAGGAGGAGGAAGAGGGCGACGACGACGGCGAAAATCATCAGGTCTGCTGACTGGAAGTGAGTTGGAGCACACACCGGTGTGGAGGGAGAGTGAAGTTTTACAAGAGAGTTGGACAATCAAGATTATATTTCCTTCTCTCCTCGACGACCGGCTCTCCTCCTTCCTAATCTGATTGTATCAGAGGAAGAGCAGAGCACCTCGGACTCATTATTATTGCAGCAGCAAGTCAAAATTTCTCCTTTTATTCCAAGGAAACAAAAGAGGAGTTCGTTCCCTCTTTTCATCGGCCAACAACATTTATTTCTCTCCCTTTCCCTTTAACAACACAAGAGCAACAAGAGCAAGAAGAAGAACAGCAAAAAACAAAAACAGCTTTTTTCCTCCTTCTCCTCCTCTCTTTCTGATCACTTTACACAAAAGTGTGTACCGTTATGCAAGTTGAAGCACCACCAGTTTCTCTACAAAAAGTAGTATTAATCGCTCCGATCCCCCATCCTCAGGGAAAGACAACACTCTGCGCCTCTCTATCTTTTGTATTTACTCCAAACGACTGCCGTTTGTCTTGTTGGAGCCATGAGTTGAGTTGAGGGAATCATAAGGAGAAATGTGTCGATGAGGAGGAGGATATTATATGGCTGGAAGCTTTCCACGATTTCCAGCAGCAGCAGCACGCCACCACCATCTCTCTCTCCAGCTACATCTGCCAACTAGCCCGAGCATCCGCTTGCTCATCTCGATCACAGAAAATCATGTTGCATTATATCCAGGCCCGCTGGGTATATCATTATATGCGTCGTCGTTCGTCTCCCTTCCTTCCAATTCCTTTCTCCAGGGAAGACCCCAATATGCAATCAAAGTGGTTGGGGGTGAGATGAAGAGGAAAAATGAGCAATCTCCGAAAAAAACGACTTTAGTGCAATTAAAAATTCAAAATAAAAAAATATATATTTTCGACTCTCTTGACACAACTTCAATTCCTCTCTCTGCCTCAACCCCGATTTTGTTTTTGGAGGAAAGGGAAAAGGCGAAACAGGAATATATACATACTATCTATATTTTTTTTAAATTGTCATTTATCTCACCACCATTTTTGGAAATGCCCCCAACCCCAAAACCACAACCAGGAGATAAGACTTTTTGTTGTAATTGCGTCTTGGAATATTAATGGAAAAAGTGAATGCTAACTCGCCAATCTCCTCCTCCTCCTTTCTCAACAGCACTGACTGAGCTAATTTTTAAAAAATACCCTTTTGCTTCATCAACATCCTTCCTGAAGAAAATAGTAGAGGAGAGCCGAATCGCCCCCTTAAAAATATTACTTTTTTCCTCTGATTAATCTTAAAGTTTACTTCATCTTAGTCATAATTGTACGACTGCCATTTAGGTATACACAAAAATGACATTAAAACGACTCCTCCTCCCAACCTCTTATAGTTTTAGTTCTTCCCCGTTCCCTGGTTTCAGTTTCGACGCAGAGATATGATCCACCAAACCATTGGATTTTTTTCTTCTTCTAAATCTCGAAACACATTCAAAACTATACTTTTCCTTAAGTATTAGTAGCCGTTTTTTTCCTCAAAGAAAATCCCGTCATTTTGTAGGTTTTAATTCCTTTCGTAAAAATTCTCTCCTCCGTGTATCTCTTTTTCTCTACCCACTACTTCTAATTTCCAGGTCGATATCATTTTCTTCTTGTAGCCACCACCCTCAGCCACTTTTACCTTAAAAAATCGCCAATCCTCTCCCGAATCAGAAAGTTTTTCCGGATGTATGCATACATACCCCTCCTGCTGCACTATATTCGGATTTTATGCACAAGGAAGGAAAAAAAACTCTTGTTTAAAGTCCGTGTTGCGAGCTTACTCCTCTTTAGGAAGGGAAAAAAGGAAAGGAAGAAGGGAAACGTAAAAAAGCCTCTATACGATTATCATCATCCTCATATCCTGCCTGACTGCAAGAGAGAGAGATGGAGAGAGAGAGAGAGAGAAGAAAAGAAGGAAAACTAGTCGCCTTTTTATCTGTTTTATCTCCTCCCTGCTCTCCTCGCGTCTGGTTATGACGTCAAGTCTTTTTCATTAATATTCGATGGCCCTCCGGTTGATAATTAGTCGATTTTTATGTCCCTTCTTATCTAATTACAAAAGGGGCTTTTAAAAATATGGCCCATCGTGTGTGTGTACGTACTTATTATACATATACATAGCAGAAAGAAAAACCTAGTAGATCCTGTTTCAGAACTCCTTACTCCCTCCATCCGCTCCTCTCCTCTCCTCCAAGTTCCGAGTGCGCCCAATGGACAATTTTTTCCCATTGATGATCACGGAGTGATCATGAATACGACCCGTTATAGCTCTCATTATTGAAGTTTGCGACGACGACGACGACGGAAAGAGGGAAAAGGGTTTAGACGGCTTGACTTGGCTTCAGTTGAGAAGACAAGTTGTTCACTAATGTTAATTTTTCTCGGGTGTTATCTCCCCAGCAAAAAAAGAAAAAAAATATGAACTTGCTCGTTTAACTCTTTCGATATATCCCCCTTCAAAAATTCTTTCTTCTTCTGCTTTTTTTGGGTCAGTCGCATTAGCAAATGAGAGTTTTTTATGAGCCCCCATAAAATACCGTATTGAACATAATTTCCAAGTCAGTTTCACTTGTTTCGCTAACCTGTTTTAAACCATTGACGACGACGACGACGAGCCTCCTCTCCTTCAAAAAAAATCCTGGTTTACCCGGAAAGGGTTGCTCCTTGTTCCAGGTTTTTTTTCTGGTGTCAGTTGAAATGCTTATGAGAAGAAGAAGAAGGAGGGAGCAGGCGGAGTTTTTTTTTTGTGTCCCCCACGAAGTGTATCTTTGTGATGATGAGATAAGCAATGGAGTGGAGAAAACAAGAGTTTTCTTCCTTGCCTCATTCTCCTCCACATGAAAAACAGTAGTAGATCATTAAGACCAAGAGATAGTGGCAAACTAGGACTTTTCTTACTTTTGGAGATGGGGCAGAATTTACTTTAAAAAATGTATGCATATCCGCATACTGGCTTATGGCATTACCGTTTTCTCTCTTCAGGGTTTTTTTTGTCGCAGTTTTTTTCTCGTTGGTTCACCCTTATCTCCAGTTTTTTCTAATTAATTTAAGAGCCTAAAATTTTCTCTAGAGTTGAGCTCTCTCTCTCTCTCTCTCTCTCTCTCTGTTATTTCCCTACATGAGGAGAGCGAGAGGAGAGAGAGTTGTACTACTCTCGAGCCATATCACATGATATAGCATATTACCTATAGGATATGTTGGAGAATATTTTTTTTCTGCTACGTGTTTTTTATGTGCTCTGACTTTCCCTTCAGTTTTTAAACTTTATCTCTGATCTATGCTCTCCTCCTCCTCTTGTTGGGTTTCCCCTTAGTTTTCCTCTATTTACTTTGGTTGAGTAACTATAAGAGATATTATTGTTATGAGATGATGAGAGTGTCTCCGAAAACTGTCCTTTTTCTCTGCCCAATCTCGAAAAAGTTTGTTAGTTAATTCAAGCAAAAATATATATCATTCCTTTGCTTGTCCATTTTCTCCCTCTGTCGTTCTCCCCTTGGCTTGTCGAGGTGGTGCATGGTGGTGTCTCTTCCTATGCTCTCTCCAGCCTTGATCTCCAGTTTTCCTGCCTTGGCAAGTAATGCGCCAGGATATCTCACTACAACCAACCAACACTTCTTTTTTCTTTTTTTAGCTCCTCACCATCTTCCCAGAATCTGTTTATATTTTGACTTTTCAGAGGAGGATAAAGTGGCACAATGTGTACTTTTACTTTTTTTTAGCGGGTGGTGGCAATGGTGGTGGTGGTGGTGATGGTGGTGATGGTGGGTACCTTCCCCCGTAGTCAACTCTTAATGTTTCACGGGTGCTATGTGCTCCCATTCTTCACAAAGAATGCAATCATCTCTCTCAGTCCCTCTCTGTCTCCATAAACTCTTCAAAAGTGCTCCAACCGGCTCGTATGACTGGGAAAAATCGCCTGGTTTCATATACACATATATCATCCAAGGACTAACGACAAGGTGGCCGTGTGGATGTGGGAGCCAGTAGTACTAGTGAAAGTTATACACAATGTTATTTTTGTCTCCCTGAGGAATTCCTGTGCAAAAATTCTTGAGATTTTCTTTCTAAGCTCTTTCATTTCCTCTCTCTCCTAAAATGTATTCACTTTCGAGGCCAAAATGAACAAGACAATGACTCCTCTCTAAACTGCTGAGCTGCGAGTCTGGAAAACCTACTAAACCAAGCAGGAAAAACTATAATATGGGGATCAAATCAAAGAGAGCTGCTGCTTTTTTTCTTTAAAGATTTCACTTTTAAACCCTCGCCACGATCATCATAAACCCTACAAGACCGCAACCACTTCAAAAAAGAAAAACTTTTTTCTTTTTTTTTGTTTGAAAATGATAAAACGATATAATACCTCAGTGGAAAGTGGAGAAGCTCCTCTCTAAACATATTATTGTGGTGGTGAGCAGAACCACCCAAAGCAGAGCAGGGTTGAGTTGAGAGCAGCCGATTTTCAAACTTTAAACGGATTGGATTTCCCTGGTATTTGTGGTTTTTTCCTCCTAAAGTCACCTGTCACCTTGCTCCTCGCTTCTCCTTTCCATAATATTTTCCACTTGCGTTCCACGGTTCCCTCCTCGCCGCCAAGGCAGCCCTTCCAAAGCCGGCTTTTGGCTGGAAAAACTGCATTTTACCAACAACGCGATATTCGATATTATACCCTTAGAAACACACCCGCCGTCTCTCTGCGGCTCCTCTCTGTGAGGGTGAAAACTTTTTGTGGAGGTGAAAATTGTCTGGTTGGGCATACCCGGGTTGTCACGCCACCACCACCACCTCTCTCCTCACCACCACCCCTCCTCCAAAATTCTTCAAGTGATACTTTTCCTTTTTAGTCGAGATATTGTTGTTTTTTTTTTGCAAAAGCTACTCAATCCTTGCGTCAACTATAGAACAATTTCTATTGTGTAATCGGAACCAGCATAGCAGCCCAGCTTTTCAACTTGAAAATTTTCACCATTTTCCACCCAGAAATCCTTTTTTATCACCCAACCCTTTAATAAACACACAAAGTGTCGCATTCCATATAATTATATTATCTCAAATTATTCAAAGTGAAATGATAATAAAAATTAGGAATATAGGAGGGCTGCTGTGACAATACCGGAAAAAATTGTGAGCTTTTCATCCACCCACATTTAACCCTTCTTTTTTATTCCCCATAAAACCTTTTTTTTTGTCTGCTTTCCTTGCTGCTACTACTACTACTACTACTACACAACCTGTAATGATAATAACCCGTTCCTCAAAAAAAACTTTTTTCCCGTGATATGGGATGGCTTCCGGATGAAACGAAAAAAAAATCTTCTCTTCTTTTTTTAAAAAGCAACCGTAAATACTCCGAAAAAGGTTTTCCTTTTTTCCCTTCATGGATGGAAGAAATGATTATGATATCAGTTATGGCTCGCGGCTGTAGATAATTGCTAGAGAAAACTCGAGAGAAGAATAAAAAAATGAATATAGAATTTTTTTCGTCCCGAAAAATAAAGAGAGGAAGGAGCCAGCAGTTGGCTCCAAAAGTTCACACGCGAAACGACGACGAGTTGTCGTAGTAGAAATAGTAGTAGTCACACACACACAAACACACACAGCAAGGGTGAAAGAGTAATGACAATTAAAGTTTTTTTTCTGTAAAAATTACATCCAATCCTTGTTTTCTCTGATTTTTCTGATGTACTAATGCATTCCACCATGAATAATTTGGAAACTATGGAAGCTCCGTTTTTTATGAGAAAAATATGTTTATAATGGTAGTAATAATATGCAGCGCTAATGTTTCTCATTTTCCCGAACCACCACCACCACTCTTTTAGACCAATTAAAAAAAAATTTTTTCCCTAGTTGTGTTGCGACAGACGTAATGTAGGAGTTCTAAAAAAAGTGAGGAAAAATGTCATAAAAAATATATACATACATATTTATACAATACGTTGGACGGTAGGACTCGGGCTCCTTTTTCTAATATTCTCATGAAAATTGAATGGGAGTTTGAAAAGTGATGAGGAAAGGGACCAGACACACATAAAAAATATAATATATAATAATATTCGTGTCGTAAACATCCATATTAATTATTCCCCTTCCAGGTCACCTTCCTTTTTTGATTTAATTCCGAAAAAGCGGCGGACCCAGGTAGACAGGAGACCAGAAGAGCGTCCTTTGGAGTATCGTTTTATCTTTTGTAAGGATAATGAGAAAGAAATCTGTGTTCATTTTTTGTTAAAAAGGAAGACAATATAAGCATATACTAAAATTCCTCATATCTCTCAATGAATTCATGTTTTTTTCAGAAAACACACTGGCTTTCATAAATAGAATTACATTTTTTTACAAGTTTCTTTTTTTCTCTTCTCAACACAAATCCTTGTCCTTGTTTTCATTGAATTATGCTAGGAGGGCTACGAAGGGATGGATGCTATGAATAATAAAAAATGGTTTATTGTCTTTTGTGAAAAATATATAATATATAAGTACTTATATTCCGAGATGGTCTGGTGTCTCGTCGCTTCCTTCGCCGGCGTAACTCTCTCTCTCTCTCTCTTTCTTTGCTTGCCGACCATGGCCATCAATTTGTCTCAAAGGGAATTACAAAGTTGTCATTAAAATTGGGGAAAAGGAAGATGAATCGGGTTACTTAGCAAATGACAATTTTTTTTCTTGAGCGTTTTTCTGATTTCTCTGTTGTTGTTATGTGTACAATACCAACACTTTTACAATTTGATGATGATGATTTCACGACTAGCAACGCGACGCAAAATCATGGGCATTAAAAGGAATAGGACGACGGGTGAGAGGGGTGGTGGTTGGTGGGTGAAGCAGCAGCAACGCAACGGGCAAATTCAGCTCTTTCTTATTTATGGTAGTGATTAACTAGCTATTTGACAACATTAAAGATGAGAAAAACATACGAAATATTCTTCCGACAAGCAAGCAACCGAGAAGGCTCATCTAAATTTCTTTTTTCCTCGAGCAAAAAAAAAGAAATGAAAGACCATAGAACTTTCTTGGTCTCTGGGATCGTCGTCGTGTCTATGTGAAAGAAAACACAATCATTCCACTTCTTTCCAACACCACCACCACCGCCACCACTTTTCCTGGCTCCATGTCCAATTGAACATTTTCTTAATTTTACAATTTAAGATGAATCAACTTTTTTTTCCAAGTGGAAAAGCTAGGAATTTACTAGGTGGAGGGGTGTGACATAAATAACACTTGTTTCCCAATGAATAATATACTTTTTTTTTATTTCCTCTTCTCCGACAAGAATAAAAAAAACCGTAAAGTTTTTTTTCCTCAGGAATTTTCCTCACCACTATCTGCTGCGCCCCTTTTTCAATCTCAGTGTCTGCCTCACTTTGTTAGCTCATTGGAGTGAAAACTAATTTTTCGATTTTAATAAAAATTATATTATATTGTGAACACGACCGCCCTGAAATTGCAAAGGATTGCAGCGGAAAGAAAAAAAAGAGGATTTTTTATACAAAAATAAAACCTTGCATCATCATCACCATCATCATCATCATCATCAGACCATCCGTGAATTATGAAAATAAAAAAAATCCATTCCAAGGGAATACGTATATACGAGGTTGATGAGATGCCAGGAAAAAGTGGAAGACCGTAGTAGAAGCACTACTTTCTGTTTTTCTACTTGCCCGTGTAACCATTCAACGATAAATGGTGACACGGACAATGTACACATGATAGATAATACGAGTAGTTTTGGAGTGTAGATAAAGACAGGGTTATCAACGACGGGAGGAGGCATGGCATGATTTACATGGATTTTTATAAAAGCGAGTCATCCTCTCATACTTTATATATAATAATTTTTTTTTTAAAAAAAAGCATTCCATCTCCACTCTCTGCTGCTCTCTTGGCATTCCGTTAATTTCTTTTAGAGTTGGGGCCAGAAGGGAAAGGAATAGGGAGTGGAGGAGCCTAGGAAAAAAATAGAATTATAATCGTGAAAAAAATCCCATTTCAAACTTTTCCCTTCTTTTTCGGCGGCTCTACTATTATTTCCTTTCCTTGCCTTCTTTCCGAAAGATGATTGTAATCATATTTAAAATGTGGGAAATGAGTGAGGAGCTAGCTTGAAACGATATCCTTGTAACTAATATGAGCCAGCCAGCTCGGTTGTTCTATCTAGCTTGAAAGAATGGAAAAAGTCTTGTTCAAAATTTTCGCATTGTTTATTTACAAGTGTATCGAAAATCCTGATATTTTTTTTCTGGTAATCATTATTATTCATCCGTCTCAAGAAGATTGTTTTAACGGGGGGTTTCCTCAGAAACGTCAATGCGTTCCTACATCTGGTGACAGATTGACTTCACTCCGAATTTCAAGCTAGTAAAAATAAAAATAATTTGGAATCCCCCTTGCCGAAAAACAGATAGCCGGATGCATACCAATATTATTATCCAAGGGGGGAAATGGGTTGGAGTTGGAGTGAGATGACACGGAGAAAATAAGGAAGGAGGAGGGGGTTGTGTTCCGTTTTTACTTCTCCTCTTCTTCTTCTTCTTTCTTTCGGAAAAGGAAGAAATTTTAAACTCTGTGTGAGTCCCACTGTGTTTTTGCCATAAAATATTAGAGCCTTCTCCTTGAAATATTATGGAGTCAAAATGAATGTGGTAATATCTCCAGGGTGGTTTTTCTCCATTTTCTAAAAAAAAAAAGAAAATTTCCCTCTGAAATAAATACATCTGCGAGCTTTCCTTTTGTTTTATTTCTCCTCCATGATACTTATTCCTCCTCCTCCTCCGAAAAACACAATCAGATATTTTTTTTCTGAGAGAGAGAGAGAGAGAGAGAGAGAGAGAGACGTCGACAGCCCTGAGGAAAAAAAGAAGATTGTGTATGGATCCATGATGTTGTTTTTAAAATAGGGAAAAAAGAAGCTATCATCGTTCTATCCTCCACAACTTGCTCAATTTACAAGCTTCCTCCGACTACTCCCAGAAAATGGTTGTGTTGTGATGGGAAAGTGGGAAAGAGCAGACTTTGGTTGCTCTTCCTGTTTGTTTCTCTCTCTCTCTAACTCATTTGACTCCTGAGCAATCTCATTTCATTTTAGGCTCTCCTCTCCGGTGGCTTTTTTCCCTCTTCTTGTGCCGGGGAGACACTGATTTACTCTCAGGATTTGCGTTAATTTCTTTTTCTCCTTTTTTACTACCACCCGCTTTGATCACTTTTTTCTCCCATTTTAATCTACACTGATCTCTTGCCTTTTCTCTCTTTATTTGTCTAATTCAATTAGGAAAAATATAGCGAGGCGGCGGCGGCGGCAGCAGTGTAGTAGGAGGAGGATGGTTCGGGCAATCGAAATTGCAGTCGACAAAAAAGTGCAATGTAATACGTCTTCCCAGAGAGCGAGAGAGAGAGAGTACACACAATTCTACTCTGAAATAACAATCACAAAGAAATTAATAGAGTCAACGACCATTCCCTCCTTTTGCTTCCCATTCTTCTCAAAACCTCCAACTTTTTTTTTCTTCATAGCATTTTCGTGAAGGAGAAAAAGGATTGGAGTTTAAGCGGAGACCTCTTTTGGGTTATGTCTCCGCTGCTAAAAAGCGATTTACGCTCATATCGTAGTCCGAAAACCACTCCTTTCCCCGTATATAAAAATGCCGACGTGACTTTGATTTCCTTTCCTGTGGATGGTCCGGATTGCCAGTTGCTCTTTTTTTAAAAAAAAAAAAAAAAAAGAAAAAAAAAGAAAAGAAATATTCTCATTTTATTCTTAAATTCCTTTTTTCCCCGTTTAACCAGTCAAGACAATTCCCTTGTAGATGGGTGCACCCTGAGACACATAGGCCGGGTTGTGACCTTGTCTCTACTCCCTTGGGGGAGTATCCTTTTAATGTATCACTTTGGAAGTAGGCACGGTCGAAAATCCCGTTTTTCCCTTTTTTTGGAAGCAGGTTGCTTCTTTGTCTTGATACAAAAAAATAATAATAAAATGGCAAGAAAAAAATAGGCTGTATTTTTTTTCTTATGCAATTTACCCCATCCAGTCGTCGTATAGTAGTAACAGCAGCACTTTTCCCCCCGAATAATATACACAACGGAACGACGCTGGATGGTTGGGCGAAATGGGCGTATATTTTTTTACTGCTTCCACACCATCCATCCGTATTCAAATCTTTTCCAAAGGGATAATTCAATTTAGCCTCATTTCACGAGTAATCACATCTCTCTCTGTCGACCATCTTGTGCGTTATCTTCATCGCGAAAAAAGCAATCCATTTCTCGGCAAGAGTCTCGCGTCCTCGCGTCTTTCTCTCGCAAATACAATATCCTTTTGGTCTTCTTCTCGCTTGCTGCTCACTACGTCTTTCTGACATTTAATAAATTAGTCTCTCATCTTCTAATCTGAATTACCCTGTAAAGAACCCACTATAAAACCCATTTTTGTAATTCATTTTTATCCTCTCTGCTCGACTCCCTAACTAAAACAGGGGCTGACGCGACGACGACGACGAGTGTGGTGGTTGGCTCCTTTGTGTTGGAAAAAGAAATCGGGAATGATTTTGTTGAGCACAGCAAATCAAGCATCTCACATCGCCGTGGTGAAGGTGACAGCGGCTTTCTTTCCATAAAGAACAAAAAAAATTGTATTCAAAAAAAGGAGATTTTATGTATACTTATATATATATTTTTTTCATGCCAAGGTTCCTTTTTTATCTTCCACATTTTCTCCCTCTTTTAACGATTTCACCTCTCATCATGTGGAAAAAAGGGGAAAGTCTATCACAGTTCAATTCCGAGAAACTTTCTCCCATTGCAGCTGACTTTTATTCAGTTGTAAATATCCATTCATAATAATAATAATATGGAGTAGTTGTGCATAAGTTGGTTGTGCTGCTCCGCTCTGTGTGTGTCCTCATCATCCTGAAGCATTCGAGCTTGACTGACACACCCAAAATATATCTCCTGTGAAGCGTGGAATATGCATGGAGGAGGCAAGCTAGCATAGGGCTCTAAAACCGTTTCCCTTTTTGACTTTTCACAGATTTCCCGTATTATGTCAAACAGTTTTGGTTGTGATGATCTGCTTTCAAAAAAGGTTTTCTTTTCTATTCAAATCCCATTCAAATCCACCCCAACCAGCCGCACATTCCGCGTTTGATTTCTGCATAGTTCAACCACCCACCCAGCCATCGCATCGCTTTGAAGGGGTGCAACCATCAAAAAATCAAACATCAAAACGAGCTATGCTTTATCTTCTCCTTCCTATTCTCCATCTTTAGCCATCTTTTTAACATAATATTTCTTAGTGGTATTATTGGCGTGTGTGTGTGTGTGTGTGGGTTTCAGCCCTTTGAAAGATGTTTTTTTTTCTCCTTCCTTCACAAACGCAGCTCTGGAAAATTTTGTGCATACGTAATGCCATAAAATGGGACTGGATCGTGTCGTGCTTTTTTCTGTAGAATGATGATATAACTTTTTGTGCTTTCATCCCATCTCCTGGGGTAGTAGTAGTAGAAGTAGTAGCAGTAGTCCCATCCAAGGCTTTGTTAGGCTTCCACCACGGAACAGAAATAAAAATGCAGAGAGAAAAATCCTTCAGCTCCACTTTGAGCGGAAGGAGGCTCAGAGAGTGAAAGAAGCCGGAGAGGGTTGGAATTAGGGATGCATGCATCCTCTTTAAACGATTGAGTTATAGAAAGGAGGAGAGGGAAGAAAAAACCAGTCATTTTGTAAAGCACTGTTTTTCCTTGGCTTTTTATAGCAACTCTAATATGAAAATGATCACTTGAATATATTATTACTGTCATTTTCCAGTCAGTCTCGTCTGTTGCCTATACTCTGCTGATATAAAAGTTTGTTGGCGGATGACGACGCGACGGAGAGAATGACGGAGGGAGAAAATACTGCTGCTGCTCCCTTTTTTTCTTTCTTTCCTACTTCCCTTGACGGGGTTTGATGACGGTGTCTCGAATGGTTGTTGTACTATTACACGCCATGTCCCACTCACAGAATAGTTGTGACGGGATCATTCATCTAAACTATAAATATAATTTTACACAAGTATTCTTCTCCTCTCTTCTCTCTCTCTCTATCTCGGTTTTTTCTTCACAATGAGCGAGACGACCTTGGTCGCTCTCTCCTGAATCCTTTTTTTTCTCTCCCCAACCCTCCCTCCTTCTCCTCCTCCTCCTGCTCAAAGAGTGCATCACCCATTCAACCAAAAGAATGGCCTCTTGTTCAGCCCGTTTTCAATGGAATCTATTAGTGATAAACGGTATCATGCTGCTTTCTCTTTTGCCTCTGGAATTCCGGAAGTATTTCCGAAAAATATGGGTACTTACTTTTCTCTCTCGAGAGAGAGAGACAGAGAGAGGGAAGAAAGGGGGGTGGATTCGTTTCGTTCGTACTATTCAAACATCACAAACCCCTCTCTCTCTCTCTATCTCTTTTCTCCTATACAAAAAAACCTCCAAGATTCTTGTATTTTTTTCTCTTCTTTTTCTCTAAAAAAAGGATTTCCCCGTCCCCTACGGAATCTCCCCGAAAATGGGAAAAAAGTTCATTAAACTAGTTCCTTCTCGGGTGGATGTTTGTAAGATAGGCACAATCAATGTGTAAATCTTATGAAGCATGAAAGAGCCTTTCCAACGTCGAGAATTTGCATTTCAATTGATTCTTATCTGAAATGGAGACAATTGACTTGGAAGACAAAAACCAGTCCATGAACTTCCCAAACTGGAGATTTCCTATATATATATATATATTGCATATTATACTAAATAGAAAGATACTCTATATAACAGCCGCCCCCAACGCAACGCTGTGATAAAAAAAAGCGAAAAAAAAACTCCCAAAACGACCCAAGGACATTTTTGTTTCTTTGGAATTTGTTGTCGGAATAAAATAGAGCAATACATCTCTCGTTGAAAGAAACATGAGGGGAAAATTACATCTCCATAAAAAGAAGTCGGGGAAAACAGGGTACTTGAATGTAATCTAATGTACGACATCACCTTATCTTTAAAATCATCCCATTGACTGACAATATTGCTTATTGACATCTCTCTCTCTCTCTCAAAATAAAACAACCATTGGATCATGTACTCCAGTGGTGAATAACTATGTTGTAAAAACACCCTCTCACAAAAAAAAACCCAAGAACCCAATTTTTTTTTTGTACATTTTTTCTTCCCTTCTTCCCTACCGGTTCCCATTTCCTAATCCCGTTTTACATACCTCAAACACACATTCTTTTTTTATTCCAACCAGCAGCCCTTTTTTCTCTCTTTCCAGAGATACACTTGTTGTACTACTAAAACAGGCTTTGCTGCTGACATTTTGGAAAGTGGTAGAGAGAATAAAAAATTCAGGAGGGGAAAAAAGTGGAGGGAGGCTGCTGCTGCGGAGGTATTGCTCTGGAATAAAAAAAATATAGAAGAAGAAGATGTGAAGTATGAAAACAAACAGGTTCTTTTTTTTATCTACCCTTGTTTGGTTGGTGGCCCGGGTGAAAAAGAGAAGGAAAACCGACGAACGAGCCCCAATAGAAAAAAAATGTTAAACGTTTTTGTTGATAATGCAAAATATTTTAGTGATCTTTTTTTAGGGCAAATAGTGTGTAAAATAGAGAGTTTACGAGCTGTTTTGGAGCACAATTTATCCCCATCATGAAGTTTGAAAGTGTGTGTGGAGAAAAAAAAGAATTGTATTGGGATTGGGATTGAAATGGTAACAGGAAGAGAAAGAAATATTATTATAGAGTTGTGTGTGTAGCGTGCGTGTAGCCACCTGCGATCATCATCCGCTGACTCAGCCGTCCATCCAGGAACTGAAGCAGGCGATGGAGTAGTCCGCTGGATATATATGGGGCTGTGTTGTGTGTGTGTGTGTATGTAGTAGTGCTCCAGCAACTCCAACTTGGCCATCATCATCATATCACAGACAGAAAGAATCGTTATACCTGCTTTGATTCCTACTACATGCATATTATGTATATGTACTTATATATCCTTTGTCCATTGCCGATCGAACGGTTTTTGGTTTGGTTTCTATCTCTTCCAATCCGGTCTAGATGGAGTGGCATCTATTAATCCTGTTTTGATGGCCCATTTACACAAAAAGGAACAACTCTCTGGCATAATATTATGGACTTGATGGAATTTCATGTCGGTATTTCTTCGGTATGCTTAATATTCCTCTTGTCTTCTTGACGTTATATATAACTCGATCCCCATCAGCCAAAAACATTTTTTACTGGCCGTGTTAAATGACAACAAATTAAAATTGACATGGTGCAGGAGGAATTATATTAGGTCTATTACCCTTGCCAGAATATATATATAAATATTGTTTGGGATGATTTTTTTTCCCATATCCGTCAATCTCCGCGGCCCGTCGTCATCATCATCGTCATCCCAATGGGGTATGGGTTTTTCAGAGGGTATTTAACATTGTAATTGGGAAGGAGCTACATGAAAAGTTGGCTCTGGCTCTCCATCTCTCTCTCTCTCTCTCTCACACACAACCGCAATAATAGCCTGGAGAGATGTCGACTTGTCAAATATTCGTGACAGCTGATTAGACAAAAAACCCATGGGGGCAAAGCTTCTCAACTTTGATTGACAGTTAACCTAGGACCTTCTGACAGAAGATCTTAATGCTCCTCTCCTCTCCTCTCTCCTCTACCTTCTATGGCATTTATCTCAAGACGAATAGGCCCTGACATATACGTAATATATTAAAAAAAGGCCTTCCTCATCATATCTTAACCAAACCTACCTTTTGCTTTTGCGCTGCTATTAAAGCTCACTTTTCAGTTTTTCATGATGTATTACCATTTTTTTTCTTGTGTAAAACCAAACTCTTTTATTATAGCTTACATATAGGTAACTTCAATAAAATATGTTTCTCATTTTGTCTTTTCAATGTTCAAAAAAAATCATGCTCAAAATCACCCACATTTTTTTCAAAACGAATTCTCAGATATCAGAAAGGATAATTGATAATGATTTTTTTTTGCAATCCATTTTTTCTCCCAATTGCCTTTTCCCACTCAATCGCATTCCCTCCACCACCACCGCATCGCAGACATCCCATCGCAGTGAGCCTTGAATGACGCAATGAAAATCAACTCCTTCCGTAATAAATCCCGATCTGATAAAAAGACGGAGATTCCTCGTGAGTTGAATCCATTCCGGTGAGGGAAACGTGCTAGCAAATAACAACTCTGTCAGATTTAATTTCGATCATTTCTCTCAACCAAGAAGAAAAAAAAATCTCTACGGCATACCTGACAAGAAAGAGAGAGAGAGCTCTTGTTGTTGAGAGAGCCGTCCAATTCCAACCTAGATCCTTCTGGACGTTATATTATAAACCAGTCTTCTTAAGTTGTTGTTTTTTCCCTGGACTGGACGGACGACGGTGTTCTGACCAGGGACGATTTGTACTTTTATATCAGCCCCAGTGATATATTTCATCAACCAATGAATTATTCATTTGACAATACACGCGTGTGGTCTACTCTGATCAAAATCAAATAAATGAGCTTACCCCCACCACACTGACAATAATACAAAGTATGATGACCAGTTGAACAATGTTTTTTCCCCTTGAACAAAAGAGCCTCCTTCCGATGATACCTCCTCTCACTTCAATCCATGATTCTCCAGTGCGGTGGTTACCTACCTACCTACCTACCTCCACAATAATAACAACTAACAGTTTCTTACAAAAATCCCTTTTTGAACAACCGGCCTTTTTTTCTTATTTTATTTTTTTTTATCTCATCATCCCTGTCACGCTCTCTTTTCCCCTGTGCTCATCAATACCATATATACTTACCATGATTTCCTTGAGATTTTCGTTTTTATTAGTAAATTGCCAACATGATCATCATCATCATCAACTTGTTTGCTCATCTCAATTGATTCATGGGCTGACTAGCTCTATGAGTAGTCGTAAAAATATTTGAAAAAAATATGCTACAAATTTTCCCGAGTTTTATCCCTCAATAAATAAAATAATGGTCGGATTGAGATCCAGTGTGGAGGAATTGATCTTCCCCACAGGAACAAAAACATTGATCTTCCCCAGATCCCTAGACTTTTTTTTTATCAATATTACCAATCAGATCACGTCACCCCTTTTCCCGTCCCCTGTGTTACCCTTTTCCCAACAAAAAAAAATATATAAAATCTTGTTCTCCAGAATAAATAATACACTACTTGGGCTTCTTAAGCACGTAATATTGTCTCTTGTGCCATTGACGACACGACATCCTCTCCGGACGTTTTCTGGGGGAGAATCCCTAAAAAAAGAAAAAAAAAAGCAAATTTATGGTGGCAGTCAAAGTCGCAGCAGTGATCACGATCAAGAGGAGGAAGAAGAAAAAAACCTTTTTTGAATCCGTTTTATATACGCATACTATCTCTCTCTGCTAGTCCATATATTACTCGGCGTGTGTGTATTTAGTCAAGGGCATATTATGAGTCTCCAATGCTTTCTTTGACCACTTGTTATTATTATTATTATAAAAATAAATATGTCGAAATAAATAGGGAGGAATTGGATACCAAGAAGATGAGGATTTTATTTAACCAAAGTGATACCCACACCCCGCCTGTGTATATATCTATATGTATATATACTTTTCCTCCTGTTATCTTTTGAGCAGGAAGAACACGAGATGTGACATTAGTTAACAGGGCTAATTCATGCGAATGATATATTCATATGAATCTTTCAAACCTCTCATATGAGTTAAACTTATTGCCTGGAATTTGTGTTATGCTGGAGAATATGTGTGCAACTGCCCTGCCAGATTGAAAATGACCATCCCATTCTGGAGTGGAATGTGAATGGATTCAATTTCAGAAGAAGAAGAAGAAGAGAGGAAAAAACGGATTTTTTCACAGAATACCCCTTTCTCTCTCTCTCTCGCTCTCTCTCTCTAGAGAGGAAGTTTTATGTGCTCATAAAAATCACAACCATATATTTCTCATTTTTGTGTAGAGTACCAGAATTTATTTGCTTGGAATCCATAACTTGTAATAGAAAATGATACAGTGGGATGATGCTCAGAAATATTATGTCATTCTGTCCAGGTGTTTATCACATTCCATTCGGGAGAATGTGACCAGCTCAAATATCCAGTTTTTTTTTCTTCAAAGAGCAAATCCTACTGGAAGATGATGATGGTATGCACTATGCACTACTATGCCGTACTACTATGTACTCTGCGAGTGGCATATGTTTCTGGAGAAAAATGTGTGTAATCATAATATCATCTGTGTCCTTTCTGTTTGTTTCTCTCATTATTACTTTTATTGTTATTGTTATATTTTTTTTAGTCGAGAGTAGTGGAATAGAGGTACACGACAAATCTGTCCTTTTTTGATAGATTTGTTGATTCTCGGTAAAAAGGGTTATTTGAGTGTGTGCAAGGCAATAATGCAAGGGGACAAAAATTATGGATTGACTTTTGGACCTAAAAAAACACAAGCAGGCCATCACCCGTTTCTTCTTCTTCTTCCAGGGTAATATGATACTGAGGGTAGAGGGATGACGACGACGTTGGCATGGAAAGGAATGCATTTCTCCCTATCCCTTCATAAACAAGATCCATTATAGGTTTTTTTCGTCTTTCGTTCCAGAGAGATATCTTATTTGTTTGAGTTTGGTAAACAGGGGTTCACAACGCAACTGTATTTTAAAAAAAGAGGATTTTTATGGACAGAGTAGAGTAAAAAAAGAAAATGAGAAGAAACAAGAGACATTGTGAAACATTCTTCTTTTCCTTTGTAGCATCTCTCTGACATGAGCATCGTCACATTCTCCAATGTTGATTATCGACTGCACTGTAAAAGGGTGAGGTGGTGGTGGTGAATGCAATGGGAAATAAAAATTATAGACGGGTTGTCACTTGATTTGGTCCCGTACTGGAATTTATTGAATTTTGAATGTCCTTTTTTAGCCGACAGAATGCATACTACTCCTCTGCTAGGATCATTTGAATGGGGAATAAAGTAGTAAATAATTGTGGTCATTGCCATAAAATTCGCTCCCTGTTGGAGTACCTATGTGACCAGTTCCGACATGGACTGGGAATGCAATGCAAGCAATTCATGGTCATTTTGGTATTAGAGGATTGGGAGATTGAGAGCCGGACTCGGCATTGTTATACTTACTACTACTACTCCTCTGACGGAATGAGTTAAGAATGCGATTTAATGGGAATGTGGAATGAGCATTGTGACCCGTCGAAATGGAAGAAAAAATGATAATTTGAATTTGTTTAATGAGCAGGACAAGATTGTGAAATGGATTTAGAAAAAAAAAGTAAAAAAGAAACTGCACAAATATTCTCCGGATTTTTTTTTGGCTTCGCTGTCCATAGATTTTATTGATTTTATAGACGATAGGATAATGTGGAGTGAACGCTGGGACAAAGCAGTTCACGCCGCAGTATAATATGGTAATTGTGTCGGGCATCTTTGGTGAAAAAAGCATCTCAATCCACAAGACACTTGATTATTCTCTTGTAGAACATGAACAGATAGGATTTTGATGTTTTGCCGACTTCTTGATCTCGCTGTGGCCACAACTAAAACAACAATTTTTGAGAGCGACATTGACTGGTTTAGTGTATGTGCATAGTCAGAGATCGAACAGGATGATCGAGTGGAGAAACGGCTCGAGTTGATGCTCATTTGATTGAAGTGACTTTTTTCCCCTTTGGACTAAACTAGTCTTGACAAAAGTTGCTTGCTTTTTATTAGGAGGCTCATAAGTTAGAAGGTGGAACTTTATCTTGTATTATATATTTATGTATTTTTTCTCTCTCTCTCTTCAAATCTCTACTCCAAATAGGTTGACAACAAAGGGCAAGATTTATTGCATCGTGCTCGAATACAATACATTAGCCAAGCTGTTCTCAATCATGTGGATCACTGATCAATTCACCGATGTGCTCAAATTGGTATGCAGTTGAAGACTTTTTTTTACACATCACTTTGGTATGTGGAGAATGGCAGGCAGCAGGGAAAAAATTCGTTTCGATTGGGAGAGAGTGAAATGTGGTGGAGGGATTTGATGAGCCGATAAAAAACAAAATTGTAGGGATATAATATAACGTACCGGTTTCTGCTGCTTACCTACTACTCATTTGCCGACGACGACTTTAAAGTATGCCCATAATCTTTGATCGATAAGGGATCCTTTATGGACATTGTTGACGCTTGTTAGTTTGAATTTATATGGGGAAATTGAATTTAAAAAAAAAATAATGAGAGCCAATGTTTCAGAAGAGAGACGACGATGATTTCATTGAGAATTGGAAGAAATGGGCCTAATAGTTACTACATGTATCGCATTTTCCCCTGCAAATAACGACTCAATTTTCGACATCAGGGTGGAAAACGACGACGATGACGACGGTCGCAAAAAAGGGTTGAGAACATTGGATCCAGTAGTATAACGATAAGTGGTGCGTGTCAGGCAAGAAAGCAGGGTGCACGGCCTCGAGCAGCCCAGCGATTCTTGCTGGAGCAAAGAGATTCTCCACTGGCAAAAAATGCTCTGAGCTTCTGCTTCTCAGCCAGGGCCAACCTTCCCCATTCACTCTCCTCTCAAATGGTGGATTCCACTTGGATATAGTAGATGTCGTGAGTCGTAGCTCCACTCGGAGTGTAACATGTTGATCCATCACCACCAGCTTGGCTTGCCTTTTGCCTTGCTCACAAAATATGTTGGAGTTGCGGAGGTGGAGCTCATACCCACCACCACGGCAGGGACACGCCGTTCTCCCTCTGCTCTGCTCTGCTCAGTGAGACGTGCTCTTCCAAGTAGTTCCCAATCGCCGAGAAAAGAAATGAATTGAGATGGAATATAAAAAAAAGCAAGTAACCTGCATTAAAACGTTTTTAATGAGGGGAGAGAGCCTCCTCCCTCTTTAAACAAGTCCAACTGGAGAAGGAGAAGAAGAAGAAGAAAAAAAGAGAGTAAAAACCCTTCTTTTTTTCTCTCTCTCTCAAAAGCGGAAAAACAACAGACAAATTAATACCATTTCCCTCCTTTGATTTAGCTCAAATGAAAGGCGAAAAGGGATTGAAGATGAAAGAGGGAAAAGATTTTTGTTCTTGTAATTATTTCCACGTCTCTGATCCCCTTTCCTCTACTATTGTCTTAATATCTCATCTTGCCTTAAAGGGAAAAGAAAAACTTTTTTAAAGAAAAAAACACTGTTTCTCTTCAATATATATATATGTATACGTAGTGTATTTCAAGTATGGAGAGAGAGAGAGAGACGCTTCCCAAATTCCGGTGTAGGTTGCTGTAGCCCATATCATATCAACCATCAAACCATCCCGAGAAAATTCCGTATTGAGTTGAAATAGAGACTAAACTTTTTATTTCTAGATGCTCGAAATTGTTGTGATTCCAGCTTTGGCATTATTTATCTCCTCCTCACAAAGATGATGATGATACATCATATCGCATCGCGTGAGTTTTGATGATGATGATACGGGTCTAGGCAAATCCATGTTTTATGTGAACATACACGACCACTTGGGCACTTTCTCAGTGGATCATTTTCATCTTGGGAGAGAGAGAGGGAATGAAAAAGGGAAAAGTGGGAATTTTAGTGAAAAAAATCTTATCTTTTTGAAGTGAAAATCCTCCTCTTCCCTCTTCTTCTTCTTCTCCTTCTTCTTCACAAGCATTCCCATTTTGGTGAAATGTATACAATTCTAAAGACAATAAATGTTTTCCTTTTCACAAAGTTTGTTTTTTTTCTCAAGCATTTTCCCTTTGACTTTGGAAAGAGGAGAGGATGGAGTGAAGGAGAGGAGGAATGAGAGAAAATCTTTTGATCAAGGGTCCACACACGCGTGTGTGTTCTGGCAGCAGCAGCAGTCAAACACTTTCAGTTTATTTTAATGGGATGATGGCCCATTTCGCGAGTATTTTTCCAGTTTAAACAAGGGGAAACTATATACGACGGAAGGCTGACTGAGAGGCTGGGGCTGGATGGTGGAGGAAGGAGTCAACAGCTCCCAGGTTCTTGATAGCCTTCACTTCACGTCGTTGTTGTTGCTCACTTGTTGGCCTCCGTCGTTGACTTGACTGCTCACTTTGTAAAATGTATCGATCGGGGTGGGTGTGCGGCGGGGCGGCTGGGGTACTACTACTTTTGGGCCCTCTGGATGATGGAGGTTACTTTTTGGAGGACTCATTTTCCCTCCGACAAAAAATTTTGTTTCTAGTCTTATTACTTATTAATTACAGAGAGCAGGAAGGAAGCAGGCTTTTTCCCTATTGTTTCCGTCTCCCTTTTCTGAAGACTTCAACCATTGATTTCATTTCTTTTCGAGTAGTGCAACTTTTAAAAGTTGTTATTAGTTATTCAAATGACTTGGAAAATGTTTCTTGCTGGACGGCTATATATGATCCCTTGTCAGATATGACTCGCCCTTTTCTAAGGCTTTTTATTGTGACATGAATAAAGTTCTGTTCCATACAAGTTTAATCATACTAGGTTGGCTGGTTTCATGCTGGGCGCAAACGAAAGTCCACCACCACCACCTTCTCCCTTCTTGCATCTGCTCTGAAGGTGAGTTGCATGCAAAAGTTGTGTACCTCAGTACCTCTATCGATCTTAATTACTTTTTCTCAAACTTGGAACTTGAAAATGTGCTCAGAATCGTGGAGCGACTGAGTCAGTCCTTGGCGCATGCAGTTTCAACAATCTTTTGCTAATTCATTCGGAAAGGCAGGCAATATATGAATGTGAATGTGTATCGAACACGAACTACTGATGCGAGTCGGAGGCCCGTAATCGACTGGTCTTGCTGCTATACCTGGTGGAAACAGGATAGGAATAGCCATTTCAAACTAAAAACTCCTAATTACATGGGCCGACCATATTAGGATATTTGTTTATCTTTGTCGCGCGACCAGTAATTAAACCAGTAGTCCAGCTACAGGTCTGGAGGAAAGATTTCGCAGATTATAGACTTACAATTTTTTTTTCTGGGCAGAAAGCTAACAATGTATGTATGTAGTAAAAGGTGGTTGGCGATGGATGGATGGAATTTGAAAGGAGTTTGGCAGGGTTGGTTGAGTTTGGGTTGGGGTGGGAAGGGTGACCTTTAGGTTCAATGACAGAGTGGAGCAAAACTCTCCAAGAATAACTAGCGAGTCAGACCATATTGCTTGCGTTTTCTCCGCTCTCAAAATCAATTCGAAGCAAAAAAAGCTGATTTTTATATAGACTTATAATATATATTTTCTTCCCTGATAAAAACAAAAGTAGTGCTTTGCTTGGATTGCTGTTGAAGTTGAAAGGAGAGCTCTCACTCACACTTGGGTTTATGTCCAAAATTTAAGAAGTGTTATTGCGTATGGCATTGTTTGTTTGTCCAGTCAACAACATACCACTCTCCACTTTTATCTTCCCTTTTTTCGCCTTCTCCATTTTCCGAAATGGTAAAAGCCGTGCACACTATATTTATGGCTAAGATACTTAGCCAAAAGCTCCCCGTTTCCCGTAGAACCAAAAAATCATCATCGTAGTATTGACTCTCTGGGTTCCTCCAAAACTCAAGTTTGGTTTTCCCGAGAAAAAATACTTAATATAAAACAAGAGCGGCGAGGAGGGAATGGGTAAGCTTTTTCTTATGGGGTACAACAACAGGGCTGTGTGAAGACATATATTTTGTGTGTGGGGCACAACCAGCCAGGCTGATATTATTTCCGAAATAGTCAAATGCTTTTAAAAAGAAGCCACCCATTAATGGCTCTGACCACAGAAACGCATCGCCTGGATGGCGAAATATATATATAAGTATATATACTTTTTGGTGTTTTTCTCGCTCTCCTTATATCACGCCGGATTCCGTAAGCACTTCAACGCTATATATTCTTTTGAAGCTTTGGTGGTGGTTAGAGAGCCTTGTTCCAGAGAGAGATACGATTTAAGTATAAAACTGGTTTCGACTTTTCTCTCTCTCTCTCTCTCTCTCCGAAAAACACAAAGTTTTCTTCGTTTTCTCCAGCTCTCCTTATGTCTCCACCATGTTGCTCGAGAAAGTGGAAGCATTTCCCTACTTCTTTCCGAAAAACTAAATCTTTCAATATTCTCGGCCTGTTGAAAGCCCTTAAATTTTCTCTCCAGCAGCAGCGGCAGCAGCATGGACTCCACCACCACCAAAATTCCAACTCCGTCTCACTTTTCATCCTCAAGCTTTTTCCTTCTTTTTCGGAGCTAATGAGGGGATCCTTTTTCACAACAGATTTATTTGGAAAGTGTGTTGAAAATCAAGGGGCTTTCATTCCCAGTATTTACCTTTTCTCCCTCAAGAGCTCACTTTTCTTAAGAGCAATCGGCAACTTTTAAAGCTCATCTTGGTTTAAAAACCATCCATTTCCCCCAGCTCCGCGGAGGAGCGGAGCTGCTGCTTCACAACACTACTCACCAACTTCATACCTTCTTCTTGTTCTATTTTATAGAGTGTCGCACACACCGGGAATAATACGCACGGCAATATATCAATTGAATCCGGGGCCCACTACTGAAGTAATAACAATAATAATGTAAGGAGATACACAATACCCCATTGCATTGCATTGCATTGGAAACTCCCAAGCCGAACTCGCAATAGTTGGCTATATAAAGTATGCAAAAAAGGATGGAGGAGAGAAGGAGAAAAGAAAAAAAATCTTTATGGGATTCCCAAATCCTCTCAGCCTACTGCCACCACACAGCATTATCATGATTTATCAGAAAGTGTTCCAACACTTTCGGTAAATATTATCCGTAATAAAGTCACTTAGGCGGCGAGGGAGGAGGGGTATGGTTACGTACAACACGCATTTTTTTCTACGTAAAAGTCGTACTCGTCGTATAGCATCATCATCACACATTCCGAATAAGGTGACAACGACTACTAGAGTTTTTTGTAATATATTTTTCTTTGGGAGCCGTCATCCCATTTTTTATTTTCGAAGAAGTCATCCCGTGCTCCATGAAAGTTCAACTTTGAAAGGGGATTACACACCATATATTATATTATTGTGTCCGGGTTGCTGTATGTCGCCGTGTTGCGTTGCCCGCATTAGAACAGTTTTGACTTCTCAATTCACTCATATTTTCCGGAATAAATTTCATCGGCAGGTTTGTTCCAGTAGAAGTATGCACGCGACCACAACGCAACAACTACGGCTGGAGTGTCACGACGATGTACTTTATGGAAAGAGAGATAGAGTCGCCAAAAGAGTTTCTATCTATATATGTATTTGGAGGAACAAAAAGTCAGGTTTTTTATAGGATTGTGATAAGCCGGATATATATGTGGTGTAGGTGGAGAGGTAGTTGGGGAATCGAATTATTCATCATTTTCTACTTACATTTATTTGTACCCACACAACACACCCTGGAATATTACCAAATGGCAAGTATATTCTTTTTTTTTCTTTTCGGATTGTGCTTTTTTCGAGCTACTGCTGCTGCTGCTGTGGTTCCTGCTCTACTCCCATTGATAGTTTATATATCCTTAGGGGAAAAAAGTTGGAGTGTATCTAGTCGGCGTGAGTATTAAGGTTTTTTTTCTTCTCTTCTTCTTTCATTTTTGTGGATTGCCACAGTACGGAAATAATGGAGGCAATAGAGTAATAATAATAATAGATTCTCGCCTTGACGCTCTCTCAACAGCTATTTTCTTTTTGCCCCTTTTTTCAAAAATGTTATTCTATAATCCTGATAAATAGGTTGACATCAATTTTGCTTTTCATACCGGAAAGTCTTCGATGGTGCACGAAGTTGGCTAACGACAACGACGACGACGATATGAGAGGAGCAGAAAAGGAGCAACCACACACCAGCCAAGTTTGTATTACCCACAGCAGCATTTTTTTATTGACTGGATCCTGCTTCTAACGGGTTTAGAACTGTATAATATAATATAGGTACCTATATATATACCTACAACTTGAACAACACGCAACTCGGAGGAGGAACCATTAATATAAACCATTTTTTGGTGTCAGAGAATGAGCAGCAAGCAGCACTACTGTCTGGCATCATGGTTATTATGACAGGAGACGGAAGAGAATTGGTATTATTTTGAGGAGTCTCTGACAAAAGAAAATATAAAAAAATTGAATGGAGCTGGGAGTGGAGTGTGGGGAGCGACAAAGGGATGACGACGATGACGACGACGATGACGACGACGATGATGATGATGATGATGGTTTCTCAGTCACACAATAATCATAACACTCGGCTTTTTCCTTAGCTCTGGATACACGAACGAGGAGGCTTCCTCAGAGGAAGCGGAAAGAAGATGGATTTAAGAAAATGAAATAATAAACACTCTCCAGAGAAGAAGAAAATAATCATCGCCGGCTATCAATGAAAACAATGAGAAAGTTACAACAAAAAAAAGAAGAAGAAATTCACGGATTCCCTCCCGGCCCCTATCGTTTCGCCAACAATTTTTGCTCCACACTTTTTAGACGACACTTTCCTTGAGAAACAAAAAAAAATTATGATGATGGTGATGATGATGGTATTTTAGAAAACAGTTAATATTATTTTTCTCACAGTCGGAGTCGGAGTGGTGGTATCAGTTGTTGGAAAACGGGGATGCGCTATAGATGATTTTTGTTCGTCTTCTTCTCTCTTTTTTTCTGTCCCTGCAATAAAACCACATGAAAAGTAATAATCCTCGGAACCGATGATATTGTGGAATGTTAGCCCGGCACAATTGATATATATAACTACATATCTTTCAGTGTCTTTCCATTTTAGTCCCGTTTAGTTCGTAAAAAAGGAGCATTTATAATGTGTGCATTGAAAACAGTAAAAAAAAGAAAGAGAGGATAAGTATATGCACAAAACTAGCTCGGCAGCAGCAGCAGCAGGACCCTCTCATTTTCATACTTTCCCAACTGAATATTTATGTTTCGTAAACAGTGTCAACCCAACAATGAACTTTATTTACTCCAGGACTCGTATCGATTTCACACTTTTTACATTCGGTAACGACGGTGGAGAAAAAAAGCTATTAAAAAACGGACTCCTCTCTCTCTCTCTCGCTTTATATATTTTTCCTGCAAAAAAAACCTTTCAACCCTTTTTTTGCTAGTAAAAAAACTTTGTTTTTTCCCTTCTCACTCGTCGTACTAACACCCGTGTATCCTCATCCCCACATACCGCCACAGTTAACATGATTTTCGCCAAAAAAGGGAATTGATAAAAAGGATTCAATTTTATTAATGCACTTAAATAACATTTGTTTTTTTGGTATAATGGCATCAAGCATCCTCCGAGCATCGAGCAGCAGTAAACTGTTTGATTCTTTATGCAAATCGTCTCCTCTCTCCTTCTGCCGATGATGCACCCTAAATGCATCGGTTTGAATTATATAGAGCCGTAGTCGTCCCATTTGAGTGGATTTTCTTCTCGGTTGGGAAAAAATGTGAATATTTTTAAGGGATAACAAAAGTCATATTTATTACATGCATCTGGCATTCATGGCAAATCCAAACCTATAAGTATGGCTTAAGCTAATACCTCCTAGAGTTCCATCTCGGAGAAGAAATATACTTATATATATGAAATGTGAAGCAAACGAAAACAAAATATGATAGTGATACATTTCTCCTATTTTTTCCTCTCTCTCTCTCTCTCTCTCGGTCTCGGTCTTTGTAAAACCGTTGAGGAATGATTTCATGTGAATAAATGCCGTAGTTGGAGGTACGTGATGCGATCGTGTCCTCGTCGTCGTCGTCGTCCCCTGCTTTTGCTGTCATCGTTCGAATTTCAAAATCCCATGAAGAAGGGATGATCCTAAGAAGAAGTGATGTGATGTGGGATGTCGCCTTCACTGGAGAATATTGTGACGACTGGGTTGCTCGATTTCCCTTATGAATAAATATGTTTATATATTTTTTAACGGAACACACACGAACGTTGTCAAAAGGAGGAGGTATTACGTCCGTCCCATTGCATATCATTTGTTGTTTGGGAGCTCTGAACTCAGTCGTCGCAGACTACTTTAAATATTTACGGATCATTTTATGATATATTGAGAATTGAGGATTTAAAGGGGACCAGGATCATAAATGGATGTAAGACGATGAGAAATGAGAATGGCGTGGAGGAGAAGAGAATTCACAGCGAGGCTATGAAATGGAAACATTTATCATAAAATTGAAACTTTTTTTTCTTCTTTCTTCCTTTTCTGCTGTATATATATATTATGAAAGTTGTTGCTATATATAGTGGTTTTAACAACGGGATCGCCTTTTCTATTGTATTATTATTCGAGAGGAAAAAAATCATATAAAAAGACGAGAGAGTGAGTGCATTCCATGCAGAAAACTGCATTCGATCTGCTGATGTAATGATTGGGGGGACCTCTATAAACTCCATAAAAATGTATCCTGCCAAAAAAAATCCCTTTTTTGAACATTTTTTATGATTTTCATGCCCATTTTTTGAATACTTTATAAATTTAGCCCATTTTGATGGGCTGCACGTGTGCATGCATCCTGGCATTATTAGTTAAATGGGAGAATCCACCTTGCTGATTAATCGGCTTGTTAATCTTTTAGCGTAATGTGGGAAATTGGTGGTAATTATGGACAAGGGTTGAGTGTAAAACTACAACAATTCACTTTAGAATCCTGTTTTATTTCCTTTTTCATACTTGACAGAGCCCATCACACAACTCACACAACTTACATCAGTCAGATTGCGCACTTTCGCTCTGCTCCTATAACCTCTCCGCAACAACGGGAGCAGCAAGCAAACAGATATTTACTACTAAAGTATTATTATAAGAATCTCTTTTCAACTTCTTTTTCCCTTCTTCTTCTTCTCTCTGTCTAGTTTTACTTACAACGTTGGATAATTTTCATTCGAGTTAAGAAAAAAAACTTGTTCTTTCTGTCTTGCAGGAGGAACGTGCCGGTCTAATATGATGCTTGCTGGATGACGAAGCTGTGTCAAGAAGAAGCTCATTTGCCAACGGAAAGGTAACCAACCCTGACCATCCTCATTTTTGTTTCCTTTTTCAGAGTCCAACAGTTTTTCAATTTTTGCTCAGTGAGCAAAAAAAACAAGGATCCCCTTAATAAACAGCAGCGTGCTGCTTGCTGTTGCTCCTGCTGGACTCTGTGCTGTCTTCCCTTGTTAAAAACTCAATTTCACTGCTTGCTATTGCTTGTTGAGCTGCGCGGATCGGATTTATCCAATTGGATCTGTGTACAGAGGGAAATAAATACGTCAAGAAGAGTTACATCCAAAGTTAATGATGATATTATATCCCATATCATAATTTTCCTGGGTTCACCAAAAAGTAGTGTTCTTTCTTTCTTGGATGAACTAGATTCCCATTCAAGATTGCTCTGTGCTTTAAGGGGAATAAAGTACGTGAAAGTATATAGGGACGACGATTTTAATGTGTTTTTCTCTCATCTTGTTGTACATAATAAGTTAATCAGATAAACAGGCTTCACCAGGTATGTTTTTAATGTGAGTATAACCAAACGGGAAATCCTAATAAAATAGTAAACAATCATGTTGGATCAGTGGTTCTGTTTTGCCTATAAATATCCTAATTGCTGCCTGCTGGTTGTGAACTCAATTGAAAAGTGGAATTGTATAGCCTGAGTAAAAACAAAATACATATATATAATGCTTGAGTAATTATCAAGAAATGGCTATATGGCTATATAGAAATAGGAATCAACATGAGAAACACATAAAGATCTTGAGATCTTTTTGTTGACTCGAGGGCATCACACGGGTATTTTCCGTCGTACTAAAAGTCGAAACAGACAAATCTCTTTTTTTTCTTTTCTTTTCAAAGCAAAGGTTGTGTGTCCCAGATACGAATCTCAATTACTTATTTTCATCATTTGGATCATTTCTTGATTTGGGCAACCCTCGTTAGCCAATGTAATAAATAAGCGGGGCTAATGGCTCCGAATGATTTTCATTTCGTCTTGATTTTCACGACGACCCAACATTCAATATCAGCCGACGTTAATGGACTACTAACAATAGAAGTAGTAAAAGTTGGTAGGGGACAGACAGGGTGCATATGGAACTTGCTGGCTGCTGGGTTGGAAGGTGGATGGCCAAAGTGGGCATCAATATCACAACAACCGAACCACCCTGTTCAAATTTCCGTTGTGATATCATCCACACACAGTCTCATTCACTCCGCATCATCCCCATGAACTGCAAGAAACTGTCTTATTGCTTCCTTAGTGATTTCCTGAAGCATCTCAGAGAGCTCCAACAATATGTGTAGGCCCTACCATGACGAGGTAGATTCGCGTAAAAAGTTTAAGTTAATAGAAAAAATACATATACGTAAAAAAATCAAAATTCATTCTCTCTGCCCAGCCAATTATCAGCTTTTCGGAGTGATGTAGAGATTAATCGCTATTTGTCTATCGGTACAATATTCCCATTACAATTTAAACGACTTCCTCCGCTTTAAAACTAACTTCACTACCACCATGGACCAGCGCCACAACCACCACCTGCCTCCCTGCTTTGTGTTCCAGTGCAATAAATGATGGCTCAGCCCGATGCTTCAATTCAATAGCGTGATGGTAATTATCGCGAAAGATGTGTGAGTTGCTGGCCTGTTGTGATCATTGTTGAGAACAAGTTGGTGGTTTGTTAACATGAAACTATGGCGGTGGATTTATTACATATATTAGATTTTATACCTTGGAAGAACAAAACGGATTATTTGTGAAGAAGATGACTGAATGGAAGGGAGAATGGATCCATAGGTTTTGTAAGGAAAGATAATGCTCTCGGCGGGATAGCAATTATTATCGGAAGGCAATTATCTTCTCTCATTATGGACGTTGATATGGTTCGAGGCGCTATTTTATTAGCTTTGGATCACTCTGTTGTTGTTTCACGAGCGAGTTATGAGGTAATCCCACGTGAGCAGATCTTTTTTTTGATTGCACACCATATATTGGCCCAACCATCCAACAAGTTTAGTGCAATATGGGTTGGCTAAAAAAAATGCTTGATTTGAATCATATTTTTCCAATGAAAAAAGTCCAATTTTTTCGCAATTCAAAGGGATTATTAGCCAGAATTTTGAAAACAAAAAAAAGTTTCCCAGGAACTTTAGAATATATTTTTTTCCTCTCAACTTTTCTATTTTTGAAAGCTGGAATTCCTCTGGCTCCCATGAAAAATTAGCTTCTCCCCAAGAATTTCCAATCTGGATATAATAAGACTCGCTGAGAATCCATATTTTTGCTGGGCTATATGCTAAGAAAAGAAGAAGAAAAAAAAGGTGTTCCTCCATCCAATCCATCCACACAAGCATAGTTTCCCCACACATTTTCAGATAGGAAGAAATTTTTTTCAAGAAAATGTAGGAGGATTGGGATGTGTTTTTTATCAACGGCGACATCCCGCAGAGTTGACCCTTGTCATGGATACTTTTTCTTCTATCAGCCTCTCTCTCTCTCTCTCTCTTTGGGAAAATATATATTATGCAGCCTCCTTAGCCATATGCAATGTATCAGCTTACAAAAGTACGGCATTCCAACATTCATTTGACAGATTTATCGCCACTGATTAACAATACAGATTGTGTTTTTAAAATAAATCCCCATTGATTTATTTCATATAAAAAAGCACAAAACTCTTTTTTTTTTGCTCTGCAGTGCATGCATGGTCCCAGAGACTCCAATCTAGTTGCATATAATATTTTTATGGTTTTAATATCTGAGAGAGAGAGTAGTGCCACGACGAACAAGAAGAACAAGAAGGTAAGGAAGAAGAAAAAACATGCCCACATTACGTTGATCCATCACATCACCAGAAAAAAAGAGACCGATGACCAATGACTGTATCAGGTTGGTTTTTTTTTTGGTTGTTGTATGTGATGTGAGCTCACTCGAAAAAGAAGAAAAACTCAAAACGCTCATCATCTTCATGGTTTGCATTGGATTGCATTGCATGTCCCTGCATAATAAGTTGAGATACCTGAGTGTGAGCAAATAGGCAGCCCATTGAATATTGTGATTATCATGATTATTACTTTTATGATTATTGTTATTACTAGTAGAACTATTTTCTTGGTAATCCTGGCCAGAGAGTGTCGTTCCAACTTGATTTGAGCTGTGAAGCCTGATTTCACCATTATTATCATCATCATTGTGCCGCGCTGAGCTGAGCTGAGCTGTGTGATGTGATGTTTTTGTGAGCCTCCTCAGCAAACCCATTTTTGAATCGAGTCAATAGGATATGGAATTACTAATACGGTATAAAATAATCGGATATAGTTGCAGCTACTACCTATCCCGTTCTTCTTGGAATGCATTGGAATCGAATGCGTCGTCGTCGTCTTCTTCGTCGTTGTTGTTGTTGTTGTTAATCTTTTAATTCATAGACACTTAACAAGTCGCCTACAGAATTTACACGTTATTGTTCCCCGAAGAAAAAAAGGGGAACCAGGGGTATAGAAGCTCATGATCTATGGCTCATTGGATTTTTTTTCTCAACATTTTGTGCATAATACACTAGATTCTCCACCTCACTTTGTATTTCTCCACACACACATATTAACATTACCTGCTTGTCTATTGTTATTGGTTACACTCGTTGCGCAGTTATGGGCAAATGACATTGAGGCTGTGGCTGGTGTGTAAAACGATAAGTTATAGCATATTATTACCCACATCCTCTCTCTCTCTCTCTCTCTCTCTCTCTCTAAGCTGATCTGTGAAGTATTTTTTTAATTCTTGTCTATATGGGCTCGGAGGCTGTGATCGTGGACGATAATGCTCTCATCTTCAGGAGTAAAAGGTAGCCGGGCTGTCGGTGGTAGTGGTGACTATAGTACAGCGTTTTCATAGGTGTACGTCGGTGGTTCGTTCGTTCGAACGTATATTTTCCCCGCATCTCACTATTATTCTTCTTCTTGGGCACTCCACTTGACCATTTTCTTTGAGATCACTTTATCTCATTTCGATTATTCATGCCACATCGGCTATAAATTTTCCCTGAGAAGTTATCCTTTTCTTCACAAACCTGACCGACAGGCGAGGCCATAAGTAGATAAGATATATAATATACAAACTAACTGTGCTGTTCCCTGTCAAGAGGTTCACGTGTGCGTGTAGTCTGTGTGTAACCAAGAAAGTGCAATCCAATTTGATGATGATGATCATGATCATGATGATGATCATCATATCAACTGTATTTCTCTCAGAGAAATGGTGAACGAATGGTCGGTTCGGTGGTGGTGGTGGTATTGCTAAGGCGAATTGGATTTACATAATATGTGCATACATAATAGAATTAGGAGGAAAAAGGGATAACCAACACTTTTGGTATATATATTATATTATATTTCTCTCTGATTGCTTCCATTAATATTGTAAAAGGTAGTAGTAGTAACGAAAGGAATAGCAGCGTCCGCCGAGTGCAATGGTCTTTGCGGGGATTACCTTTGGAAAAAATGGATTTTGAGAGAAATATGGAAGATATTTTTTTTGTTCTCTCAAAGGGAAAAATGTTCTGTCTTTGAGAAAAAGTCACCCGAGTTGATGATGCATGTTCTGTCCGAAATCATCCACGCATGTAATATTTATGCTAGGGGGAATACGAACGAATGAAAAAAAAATCGTAACTATATTATAACCCCACCACCGCACCGCAGTGCCACCACCTGATTCTAGCTTTTTTTTGTGGCTCTACTATAAAATCACACAAATCATTGTAAGCATTATCACTGACTGATCCGACAGTTGAGAAATAAAAAAAGTCCGAGTCTTTTTTTTTTGCTCCCTCTCTAGCGCGCGTGATGGGTGTAATATGGCATAGGAAATTTGATAGGGATCACGTGAGTATTTTTGATGTTAAAAAGTCAAAAGAAACTTTTGTGGAGATATTTTGAGTATAAGGAATAATAAGAATGCCGGAATCGAATTGTATTTGAAAGTTGGAACTATTAGGAATTTTTTATATTGAATTTTCAGAGGTGCACCCCGAGACTGGCCGTCTTGTCGTGTGCTGATGATCACATTTCGTAAAAAAACAAAAACAAATTTCTTTTTAAACATCCATCCACCTTTAAAACATGATTGCTTCATTTTCTCCCTACGAGCCCGTATCGTAATCATCGCTTATCACTCGATACCACTCAATACGATCGGCACTTTATGGGCAAGAAGTCACGGGTGGCCCACACACAGAATCATTTTGATGATGTTTCTCTTCTCTCACCAGAACCTCGGCTCGGCACTGCCCGACCAAAGTGATTGAATTCTCTCCGTCCAAGTCAATACCTCCTAACACGATTTTCTTGTTTTGTCTTAAAGGCGAGCTGAGTTGTTTTCACATTTTTCCTCTCTCTCTCTCTCTCTCTCTCTACAACCTATTGAGAATGTGTTAGTCTGTCAGGTTGATCAACACTTCATCACGCACGTACCACTCATTATTACAAAACTATTAAGAAAAGAAGAAGAAGAGAAAAAAAAACAATTGTTGGAAAAAAGTTTTCCCCGTTCAGTTTTCCAAAGCCTCACCTAAAACATTTCAATTCATGTTGAGACAAGGGTCCATGTTTAAGAGTCTGTATGTATTTGTTGACGACGACGACGACGACGACGACGGCTCTGAAAAAAAATGCAAAAACAAAAGTTGGGCTATATGTCATGATGCGCTCTTTTTCCATTCATTTGCATCCCTCTTCGCAGCCCATAAACCAGAGAGAAAATTGCTCTTTTAACCTCATCAATATTCTGTAGGCGAGCGAGAGGAGATTCTGTATAAAGCAAGCAAGAGAGGAAAGAAGAAGAGTGAGTCAAGTCTAAAGTGTGACGACGACATGACACCGTTGGCGATAACAATTGATAGGTAAAGTTGTTGATTGGTTGGACAATACGGGGAAACAAATGAGTCGTGTCAGGAGGTCGTGAGGTGGGTACGCGTGTCGTCGTGTCACCCTCAACTCCATATAAATCTCCCTCTTGCTTGTCAATCGAGAAAAATGGTGAAGAGCGCGGCGGCGGAGTTGGGAATGATTAGTGTGGTCTCCTCACTCATCGTTCACGAACAATAAGCTTGTGCTTTACTCCACCACGAGTCTCCTTGCCTAGTTGACGATGGACTCGTGGACAATATCCCAAGAGAGATATATTGGTCCTTGATGATAAGTTCCATTCAACCTGGACAGCTCTCGATTGTTGGACTGTCATTGAAAATTTATGGATTTATATACTTCAAGAGCAGCGGAGTAGTTACGACGACGGACGAACTGTAAACAGAGGATCGCTTTTTTGGTTTCCCTTTGATGGTCATTGTGGTTTTTGCTCTGCTTGTTGTATTGCTTTATTATATGTCGTCCTCTGCTGCACAACTCCTGGCCGACCTTTTTCTTCCCTGAAGGTTATAGAAAGGGAAGGGATTTCTTTTTGGAAGTGTGGAAAGGTTTCTAATCTTTTTGTTTGTAACTTTTGCTCTCTCTCTCTCTCTCTTCTCCTTCTCTCTCGCTTTCGGTTTTTAAATGTGGTGGTGGTTCCAGAGACACTGGATAAACCAGCCAAAAACACACACATTGAATCGGATAGTATAATTTATTACCTCATCCGTCCTGATGACTTTTAAACATTGAATCCCCTTTTTCACAGCTTTAAATCAATTCCAACTCTGCCCTGTCTCGAGTGTGGAAAATGCTGGCGAGATGAGTGGGGCACGTCGTCTGACAAGACAAGGCTGGTTTTGCTAGCCCATGGCAGTTTTTTTTATACTTATGTACGTTTTACATGCCACATGCCATCATCGTCACGATGGCCAAAGCGCAGCACACTTCTTGTGCAGTCTGATTTCCCCTATCGAAACTATCAACTTGAGAGAGTAGTGGATCGTTTCATCGTCTCCTCCTCACCCACCGTCGTTTTTTTACTTTGTTTTGTGAAGTCATTGATATCAGCGCAATTTATTGTGCAACTTACATGACAATCCCTTTTCAGGGAAAAAAATAACACCCTATTACGTAACCCAATGGGTTCGATTGATATGTTGTAAAAGTGGTAACAATAAGCATCTCAGATGACAATATATATAGAGTTTTTTTTCTTCAAGAAATTCCTTGCAAGATCCTTTTTGTGTGTAACCCTTTAAAAGATAAATTGTTTTTGGTATCCTTTAATTAATTTTTTTCTCTCTGTCCAGGAGACATTCCTTGTGAAATTTTTTAAAACTTGTGTAGATGTAGTACGGACAGAATGTATGCCAGACTTGAGAGTGACGTACGTTAGTCGTTAGCCCTCCTTGTACGTACGTATACGTATGCACCCCACACACACCACACGGCACGGTTGAGCCTGAGTGGATTTACAAATCGAGAATATTTTTGTGGACATTACATTTTTCAATTCATATTTTTCAGGTCAATAAAGATAAGGGAAAACTTGTTTTCCTCTACTACTACTACTACTAACTAAACTCCCTTTGTGAAATCGCTAGAGAGGTATCGTTTGTCCATCCTATTTCCAGCCTGGTCCTCTTCCTCCTCCTCCTCCTCCTTCCTTCCTTGTCCTTACCTGCCTGGATAGAAAGAAAAAAAAGAATAATGACGAAATCAACATTCAACTCTGGATTAATCGTTAATCTTAACTGCATCATCCCACAAGGTGGTGTGGTGGTGAGTCCTATAGTATCAATTTCAAGTGGAATCTGCATCATTTCCCAACAAGACAAAAAAGAAAAGAAACAAAAACACAAAAAACAAATGATTACACTCGAGAAGACGACGACGACGACGATGAGCGAGTCGAGTGTGGTGAAATGGAAGTGCATCATCTTGTTTCTCAAAGTGGATTGCAGTTGTCTTAGCTAATTCATTGCAGCGCATATAGTAGTGGTAGTAGTAGTAGTACACCATGTAGTAATGTCCCCGGTTGAAAACTCTTTTTCTCGCAATTGCCATTTGGCACGAGGGGGTCCTCTTTAAATGCCCGTACTCCTTTTGGATCAATGAAGTAAAGGAAAGAGAGAGAGAGAGAGAGAGAGAGAGAGCGGTGGTGGTGGTGTTGCTCTTCCGACCATTCTCATGACAATACTTTATGTCTCATGGAAAGTGATGCATTTTCCAGATCTATCTGCATGATAATCCAAAAGAGCCTCTCTCAGATAATATTTTTTCCCTTTACATCATTCTTTCGTCCCTATATATATATATATATATAGGTATCTATTATATACGGGCAGTGTGGAGGGACCAAATTTATCGACTCCATTTATGGATCGAAGCGATAGGAAAAGACTCCCAGCTGGGGTGATCTTCGAGAAGAACAGAAAGAAACACATTTTCGGTTGTCTTGAGACTTATGTGCATTCATTTAGTGGAGTGGTGCACTTTATGAAGGAGGAGAGAGAGAGAGAGAGGATGGGAAATAACCACTGCTAATAAAGCTGGTGATTCATATCCTCCATTTTTTTAGCCCGATTATCCCTCAAGAAGACGACGTTCCCCTTATTGTTCTGTGATAATCTGAAGGGATGAAAAAAGTTTTCTTGCTTTTTCCAAAAATAATAATAATAATATCAGCTCATTTGCACCAGATAGGCGCAGAGACGAGGAGGATTGAGGATGTATTGCATTTTTTCTCCAAATTCGAGAAATCATTGTCATTGGGAGTAATAACGTGAGATGCGATGTTATCAGGGGAAAATGGTACAAATGAATTCCTCGTAATTTCCCGTTGTCGCCGTCACACGCTGTTCCAGCATCCTTTATTGTTGCAGACGCGGTCCACATGGCTCTCTCTCTCTCGCTGTCCACCTTTGTATTTGTTCTTCTGACATCAGGATTCGAGAATCACTAATCCTACAGAAATTATATAGGAATTTACGGTAATTTCATTGGTATGGAATGAATGAACTTGTGTCGCAGCAGCCCAGTCATCATCTGATGATCATCATGGAATTTTGTAAACATGGAAAATGCTCATATTACAAATAATGAGAACAACGTCGTTCCCTTTGTGGCCCCTTTGCACTCACCTGCTGCTGCTGCTGCTGTTGGAAATGCACACAAGCACATTAATTTAGGCCCTTTTTGTGTGGACCCAGGTCCAGCAGGAGCAAGACGACGGGGAAATAGTTTTGAAGTTGATGTGGTGAATTAGTTCTTCTTGAGGATTGTCGATATTGCTGTCATGATGAAGCCAGTTTTGTCGTCTGTCCCACCTGCGATTCCCCACTAAAAAAGCAATTACGTCGGGGCTAAAAGTTGAGAGTACACACGTGAACGCATGTTATTCCATTAACACTGGAGCAATTACCGTTTACATTCTCGTTCATGTACTCTGCCCTTTTGTTTTCTCTGGGGTTTCTTCAAACTTGTCCAATCCAGAATCACTAGGTGGTCCCCAGTCCCCAGTGTCACCAGCTTCATTGGGAATTTTTTTCTGTAACTATGTAGCCAGCCTCAACTCTTCTTCACTTATTCTTATGCCGTGAACCGAACAGAAATATTTTTGTAGAAGAACAAACGATGAAACGAGTGGAAAAATTTGATACATTTAGATTTTTATGGAGAAAAAGGAATTGTATTCCATGACATGTCGATATCACAAGAGAATCACAAGCAAACGGTCCACCTGAAACGAACAAGTGTTAAAATTGACGTGCTGCAAAAATCATTTTAATTTTCATACATTTCGGCAAATACTTTTATACACCAGTTCACCAGTCATTCATGCCATGCATAATAATATGTATATCATATCATTAAGCTATCACATTACCGACAAAACTGCCAGCAAGCCTGCCTAGTTGTCATACTGCATGATGTTATTTTTATGCACATTTTCTTTACAGGCAATCCATGCAATGCAACATGTCTGTATGTATTTCTATGAAAACCCACTTTTCCCATCCCGAGTCCGACTTTAACACACACTTCATAAGCATTAACCCAATTAATTAAAACCTATGACTCATTTCAAATTGTAAAAAAAGTCCCCTGTCTGAACTGACACAAGAAAGGATGCTCTGACCAATTGCAATATTACTATTCAACTGTACACTCAAAAAAATTCAACTAGACTCAATAATTTCCCTCTTTTTCTAAATATCCGTTATTGACTGGCTGGCCGGCGAGCAACACGGTCAAATAATTTATAGGTAACTTTTTTCCCCTTAATTTTATTTTCATATCCTCTCAATATGGGGATTTAATAGCCTTTCATTATCTCTCCTTTTGAACCCACACATATATTATTAGGAATCCCACATGCAATAATCCTTCCTTCTAACCTGTTGCATCCCAACAGATATTTAGGAGTCGTCGCTGGGTTTTTTTTCTTGTTCATTTCCCCATCGATCCCATCACCGGCACACCTACTCTCACCCTCTCTCATCCCTCCGCGTCAAGTGATGGACATGGCGCATCAATGCAAATCACGCTTCATTTACATTTTTTTTCCTCCTTCCTCCGCCGTTCGATTCCCCAGTGCTAATCATACATTTTTATTACAATAAAGGAAAATTCCTTGTTTTTTACTCACAGGATTTTGCATGATATTTACGCCTCAGCGATTTATTGACTCATTCCCGTCGATCAATCCGACGAGAGAGACGCACTGCGTGTGGGATACTTTGACTTGGCACATTGAGCTGATCGTCTCGTCCCTCCTCATAATATCCAAACTCATTATTATTAAAAAATACCTGATTATTATTTCCTTCCTTCGATTACCTAGTCCCGTGATAATATTACGAAAGAGAGCTTATTGTTTTATTACTCTTTTTATGGAAGGATTCCAAGCGGGCTAGCCCAACAACAACATACTACGTTCCTCCTCATTTTTAGCAAGTGAAAACCACAAAAAAGTGGTAAAGTGCATTGTGCTCCGGGGAATACTCACTCTCACCCTCTCTCCTTTTGGTGGTGGTGGTGGTGCTTCACCAAAAGGAAAATTATATCGAGTGAACTATTGGCGATCATGGATAATGATAATGAGCCCGTCACAAGTATCACTTTTGGTTGTGGTCACATATAATACATTGGAGTCCATAATACTACGTAATGTAATAAATAATAATAATAGCAGCAGCAGCAGTATGAACTTGGTCAACTCTTCTGCAGGCATATGATTGATGTGGAGTGGAGGGATATGGATTGGAAATGATATGGAGGTTAAAACACATGTAATAATCTGCGGTTGTTTTTCCCCTCTGGAGTACTGTGTTGTACTACCCTCATATTGTGGCTTTAATACTTTTGTGAGAGGAGGATGAGCAGCGGGATAATAAACGGCATTTATGGTTTAATAGATTTCTTGGATTTCTTCGGTTTCGCTACATTTCACTTGGTCCAAAAAAAAGTGGAGAGTGGAGAATGGCCATGTGCCTATGATTACTGAAAGTTTGGGGCTGGAGGCACTAAAATTTGGAATTTAATGTTACATTATATATACCTATTTTTTCCCTTCTGAGGTTTCACACAATTCTGAGCGAGTTAGGTTGAGCGACACAAAAGGGGCTATTTTTTTCCTGAAAAAGAGATTTCTTCTTCTTCTCGCTGAAAACGTCAATCATTTATTCAAGGTAATAATTCAAGTGGACACGCATCCCCATCGCTCTCCTACACACAATGTGTGCTGAGAAAAAAATTATTTTGTAAAAAAAAATATCGTGCATATCGAATATAATTTCCGATCAATTACTGATTTCCTTTGTGGGATGACTGGTGAATGAGGAAAAAAGGGATTGGGAATTGTTTCATGACTCTGAAATGTCCGTCATTAGCGGACGGACGGATGGAGTGCGTCCACTGCAACAACAACAACGCTTCTCCTCCTCAATGGAATTATCCTCCTTGTCATGGAGTCATTATCCAATATTGCTTGGAGGAGAAGGGCACAAAAAAAATCGTGGATGGAGCACTCACACTCACTCACTATATCCCTCCTCGTGTGTGTGTGTGTGTGTGTGTGTATGTGTGTGCAGTGGTACGTGAAGGGTTAGAATGATTAGAGGCGAACGGAAGAACCATCCATATAATGATTATCATTTTGGCATCGAATTTGAATCAGTTTTTGGTCGTTAAAGGTAGGTAGGTAGGCAGAGGAGAAATTCTCCCCCTGAGAAAAAAAAATATTAAAGTAATATTGAACGGGTGACGCGGCTTTCCACACATTTTCCACCTAAACTAGTGTGACCATGTCACGTCCGCACTGTTATTATTCCCTTGAATTGTAAAATGTCCCAAAAAAAAACTTTTATATTCTTGGCAATGAACCATGTAGCGTGGTGCTTCACTGCCTGAGCTGTATGAGATAATAATACTACTACTACCTACTCCCCTGCATTTTTTTATTATTGCTTACCAATGCTCCATCCATCCATCCATCCATCCTTTTCCCTACAAAAAAGGTGGCTCTTTATTGTTTTAGGTGTATAATCGAACTTTGCTTCGGGAGAGTGAGCAAGCAAACCACCACACCACCACACCACCCTCTCCTCCATCCATCCAGCCACCACCAACTCCATTCATAAAAAAAGAATCTGAGGAATGTACATAAAGCTTAGGAACAAGAGTAATCATTCACCCTCGTCGTCGAACCACAACACGGATTGGGGCTTGTCAACCTGTTGGTTCTATACGGAATAAGGTAAAAAAAAATAGAAGAAGAAAAGACGGATCCGAATGTTTTATGCCTTTTCTCGCTTGATTTCAACTAAAAAAGGAGCTTTCCAGCAGTTTTGGATATTTTTTTGTATATTTATTACAATATGGCCCATTCCTACTTCCACAATGCGAGTACTACACACAGTACACACACCAATGACCAATCCCTCCGGCAATAACCGAACCAGATGGATGCAATGCAATATATGCAACTAATCATAATAATAAATGTAACGGTTTTGGCTGTCAACATATACTTCCACAATGCTGAAACGAACCTGAGCTAAAAAGCTGTAAGCGTAGTAGCCGGGTTCTGGGGCAGGAAAAGGAAATCGGTTTTTTGACGGAAGTCATTGGCAATCTAGATTGTTGGCAATGATACATTGTGAAATCAGGCGAACAAGAAATAAAGAGAGAGAGAGAGAGAGAAAAAAAAAGTTTGACTGTATTATATGTAGTTTCCTCCTCACTACTCATGGCTCTTGAAAACTTTAAATAGGCGAACTGCCTAGGAAAAAGGACAGGGTTGGGTTGAATTTGGGAGCACACAATGAGTCAGGGAGCCAGGTCTCGTGAGAAAACTTGTTGAAGTTTCTCATTTTTGGTGGAACGGAGTAAACTGCCAGGAGCACATAATCTACCCAAAAAAAGTAACCCTTTCATTTTCATCCTGTTTCTCTCGCGGAGGAGGAGGTTATATTGGTGATATAACGAACTAAGGTTCTCCTCGTTAATAAATAAGTATTCTCTGTGGATTGTGTGTGCATAGACTTATTTCACTCACAGCTTCCACTTCCACTTTCCTCCTCTTGTTGGTTGGTCGGTCCTCCTCGTTTGTTGGCCTTCATTAAGTGCTGCTGCACCAAAGCAGCAGCATCGGATTGCATTATGGTGTTTTTGGGTTGGTGGTAATATAAAAAGTTCATTTTGCCATGTATTATTTTTATTATGATTATAACAATGCCGGTTGCTCATTCAAAGTTTTTTGGGCAGGCAGGAGGAGCGGCTGGATGTATATGTGGTTGAGGTTGAGACTGAGACGATGACGATGACGACGACGACGGTAAGATACAATGTGACTTTTATTCATTTTCTCCCTCCCGGATCAGAAAAAGAAGAGTGGAGGGGTTGTTGCTGCTGCTGCTGCTGCTACTGTTATGCCACCGCACCGCTCCACTTCGTTAGCACTCTGAGCTTTCGATCTCTGACTGAGTTGTCCTGTCCTCCTTGTTGGGGAGACAAGACAAGGAAAACTCATTGAAGCAGAAGCTCATTTCCTTGATTGATTTTTTTTCTGCTCAAAAATTGAGATTTAATGATATGGTCTTGTATCGCTAGTGGGGAGCGGGGGCTGAGTGAAGTTTCGTGTCTCAAGGAGGATCCGTGTGATTAGTTGGGGAAAAAAGAAAGGATGAGAAGAGAGGAGCGGAGAGAGGAGCGGTGGTGGACTAAAAACAATAAGATACACATAGTAGTAAAAAGTATATTATCTCTGTCTCAAACACCCCGTGTCTCTCTCTCTCTCTCTCCTCTGGTGTGACTCCTCTCGATTCATCCTCTCTTAATCAAATGCAAACTAGGAGAGGAGAGAGCAAAAAGGGAAAGAAGAGGAAGAAGTGGTATTTGATGTTGATCCTGGTTCCCATAAAAGCCTCCATGTTTATAATAATTAAAACGGGCATGTTTCCCAATGACGTACTTAGTTAAGACTCGATTCTCCAATGAGTACAAGATGATATATATTTTTTTCCACTGGGTTTCTGCTCCTACTGCTGCTACATCTCTCCCTCTCATCTTGTCTCTTTCTCTATCACATAATAATATATATATATTTCCAGGCAAAATACGCAGCTATCCGAGCCAAGGCTTCTCTTTTTTATTTAATATGGGCACTATATGGGGAGAAGAAGCTGGCTGGCTGGCTGTCGGGGACTGAGCGGAAGGCGGATGCATTACACCACTTTATGGGTGTACCACTGACGTAGATTTAATTATCCAAGTTTTTAATTTCTTAAACATTTAGCAACTCTAAAAGGGAAAAATTTCACAACTGTCATAAATCCACTGGTGTGGGGTTTGTGTCGTACACGAAGAAAAAAATGTGTTTTGGGGGGCTGAATGAAATGAGATCACACACGTAAAAAAAACTAACTAACAAGGAAAAGCCTGCAATTGCAGTTGACTCTGTCTCTCTCTCTCTCTCCAACACAACCTCTTAGCAACTCATCAACGCTGTGCAAAAGAGTGGGCGCTTGGGTGGCCGTTTTTTGGGTCTCCTCTCCTCTCTCCCCCTCAGAGAGAACAGAAATTGTGGAAAAAGTTTTTAATTTTCTTTTTCTCCCAGATTACAATCAAAATATCTCTGGATAGGAAATTAAAAATAGAAAGTGTGAATTCCAACTTTTTTTATATTTAATTTGGACACAGACTGCTGAGAAGATGATGATGTAATAATAAGAATGGGCTCAGAAAGATATAGTATACCATAATAATATCTCCGTGTAGCCCCGTCGAAGTTGTTCCAGCCAGCCCGTTTTTTCTCCACAACCTTATAGAGCAGTCCGTGGGATGAGTAGTAGCAGCACAGGGAGAGTGAGAGGAGGTTCTGTCCATGTGGAAGAAAAAGTTGGGAGGAAGCCATCCAAGAGAAATTATCTTTTCCTTTATGAAATCAAGCATTACATTTTTTCCCTTCATTTTGTCCTCTTCTTTCGTGCAATTTTCACTAGAGATTGTGCCACTTGGCAGGAGACGCAAAACATTTTCCAGCAGCAGTTCCCAGAATGACGGAGAGAGAGAGAGAGAGAGAAAACTAGTTAGAGCAGGCAAGGCTCTTCCAACTCTCTATATATGTGCATGAGAGTGGTAGTATACAACTTGTTGTAATTTTTATTTTGTTGGACAAAGTAAGTCATTGAAAGTGAAACTGCTTGTCTCTCCATTATTCACCACATTACCGTCCACCTTTACGCCGCTCTCCCCAGCAGCAGCAGCAGTCAGGGATGTATAATATGCAAGGTGGCCCATTACCAGGGAAATCATAACGGTCATAATAACCCCCCTTTTATCTTAGCCCTCCTGCCACCACCATCAAAAACTTCACTCACCTCCGCTCCGCCTTGAAACTGCATTATTTTCAGCTTGTATGAGCTATATTATGCATCATCACACTTTCAAAATAAAATAAAATTTCTTTTTTAAATGGCCGGCCAGTTGTAGTTAAAAATTTCTAGTTGAAAAACCTCAAACGTCGTCGTCGTACGCCTTCTCTATATATTAATCTGTTATATAATAAGTATTTCTGAACGAGTCGTCTCCTCTCCCTCCATATTTCGGGGTAAAAGCTAAGGGGGAGGAAGAGGAAATGATAATATTGTGAAAAGTTTCGGACGAATTCTGAACGCATATGATTATTATGGTGGTGGTATATTTCCTTCAAATCACAATGGAAACCAACAAACAGAGAGAACGACCAAGAGAGAACGTGTATTGGTTTAAGGCGGAAAGGGAAAACCATTCAATCCAGTTCTTTCTCTCTCTCTCTCTCTATATATATATATATATACAAATATCCGTATAATATGCGGTGCATAATAAATGGAAGGAGTGAAATCTCTGGATTTTCCCCCAAAATTCCCCATCACTTTCTCGGCCGACTACTACTACTACTACTACATATTCCTGGGGAAAAAAAGAGTGCCAATAAGGAATACGGCTCTTTTTCTCTCAAAATGACGAAAGGATATTATTTCTCTGAGGAGCCAGTATAAACTGTCATAATGTTGGAGCTTTTGGTTATGAAGTGAATCGGCAGTAGTGGTGTAGTGTGGCGGCGGCGGCGGTGGTGTGGGAGAGCAAAAAAAGAAGAACATTTTCCAAGTTCCCCATGAATATTCATATATTTTCCCTCTCTCTCTCTCGTTTAAAACTTATGCACTGTTGAGTAGCATTGATGATAGCCGTTTTTGCATTTTCCTTTCACTTACTTGCCTTTCCATCCTTCCTTGCCCACCACCACCGCTACCACCACCACCACAACCTTCTCTTTTTTCACACGTATACAAATAGTGGAGAAGAAGAAGAAGAAAAAGTGGAGAGAGAGAGAGAGATAGAACCGGTCGAGAAAAGAAGAGGAGTCACTCCGAGTCGATGTCTGATCTTTTACTTATATTATGCAGAAGAGACAGATATTATATGTAAAAGAGGGGAGATAGATATACACAAGGCAGGCCTATCTGGGAGCAAAGCTGCAAGATGAAAATGCTTCAAGAGAGCAACAAAAGAGAGAAGGATGATGATGGTGATCATCATCACGGTCGTCACGAGGTTTTTCTTCTTGAAACGCCGCTCTCTCTCTTCCCCTTTCCTCCTCTTCTTACTGATCTTTTTACTTTTTAGCATGTCCCCACTGTCACTTTTAGAAGACGCTAGTTTTTCACTAAAAAACGTTGCAAGTCAGGCAGGGAGGAGGCAGGAGGAATGAAGATAGTGAATGTGTTTCTCTCTCTGTCTCTCTCTCTCTCTTTCTTGCCTGCCCTCATTCCCTCAGCTTCCAGTTTTAAACTGCTCGAGGAGAGAGATTTCCCTAACCACGATGGTCACCACCACCACACGGACGGAGGATGTTAGCTGAACAAAAAGTGTTGGAGTGGGATATCCACCAGAGAGATGGATCCTGCCAACTTTGATTATTTTCCAAAGCGAAAACGAGGAGAAATGGAGAGACAAGGTGGAATCTCGAGGTTTCCTTTTTTCACAATTTCCCTAATTCATATAGATATAGCGGGAGGGCGGGCGGGTGGATGGCGGAGCTCAAGTGGTTCCCATCTTATTTTATCCTGATAAATAGTTAACGCTAATGAAATCCCTTTTATCTTCAACTGCATATATAAATGTTTACAATTTCGGAAGAAATCCTGGCGTCGGTGGTGGTGTACGACGACAACGACGACGACAGAGTAGAGGATAAGGTGGAGGACTGGAGGAGGAGGTACAGGAGAGCAGACTCCTTAGTTGTTTGTTGATGTAAAAGCTATTTTCGGTTTTCCACAAAAATCAATTATTAATTCAAAGACGACCGGGAAGAGAGAGAAAGAGAGAGATAGTGTGTGTGTGTGTATAGAGCAGGTTAAGCTCCTTTACCCAAATTACTTAGTTACCTTCAACCGAGAAATCATCACCCTGGAAATTCATCACTTTCTCGAGTGTCCCCTCTACTCATGCACAAATCCACCTGGCACTCCACTCGCACTCGTTCGCTCGCTCGCTTGCTAGAGGAAAAACTATATATAACAAAGTGAAACGGGGGGATCCCGGCTACTAAAACTACATTTCCCCGTGGATAAAAACTAACCAAGCAATTAACTTGACATAAAATTCGGAAAAGGAACTCATCTCCCCTGTAATCAAAACGAGTTTTGTTATGTCACATCCAAACTCTAATTTGACTGGACTGTCATCTCACACCAGAGTTTTCTTGGAGGAAAAAAAAATATGTATATATATATATATATATAAGATGTGCTTGCTCCACCTTGCCTGCCGCTTTATATGTCATGTATACTATGAGTAACGCAGCAGCAGCAGCCATTTCCAAGGTGCTTTTCCACCACTCTAATATTATTCCTTTTGGATGACTGACTTCCACTAACTTTTGAGCTTTTGGCAGTGAAGCGGAGATGATAATGACGAGATGGAGATGAGAGAGAGAGAGTGAGTTTTTGCCTTTGCCATCCCGTTTTCGTTTTCACTAATATCCTTCGCAATCGCTTCCCAGAAAAGTCCATACCTTTTTCCACAATTTCCTTTCCTCCTCCGTCTCCAAAGTCGTCCGTATATATACAACAAACATATTTTCCAACTGTTTGCCTCTCTTTGAATTCCCTTTTGACCGAGAAGGAAGGCTATCCATCCGCCGCCAGAAAAAAAATCCATGTAGTCAAAGTATAAAGGAAAAGTAGGAAGAAGGAGTACGGAGGATCGTGTGTTGATGATGATGATGATGATGTGCACGATGTGTCAGAGAGAGAGAGAAAGAGAGAAGAAAACTTTGCTATTACTCCATTCTTGGACTGCTACCACCACCGCCACCACCACTTGTTCAACAGCAATATAGGTTTTCATCCCTTGCGGCCCTTTCCCTTATTTCCCAGTCAGACCTGTTTCAAGCTCCGATAGTTTCTCCTTGCTGCTTTCCCTCCATAACAACAGCAGAAGCAGCAGCAGCCTTCATTACGATTTTCTAATATCCGTATCAACTGTTTGAGAACACCTTGAAAAAAAAATGGAGAGAGAGAGAGAGAGAGAAGTGAAAAATATATATATATGTGATGTGACTCAACTCGTTCCCCTTCTCAATGTCCAACTTGACTACAGCCTTACTTTTTCAACCTGTCACATCTCCGCCAAGCAACGTAGTAGTAGCCATGCATGTCCTGACATACTCTTCAATCTTCTTTTTTTTTCATCTTCCAAAGTTCAGCTACACACTCGGTGTTGCTGGCTGGCTGACTGGTTGGTTGGTTGTCTTCTGTGTGCAATGATTAAGGTGTTATTAGCTCCAGCCTCACGGCAACATTTTAAGAGAGCTCCTCGCAACTATTCTCTCAAATTTCCATTTTCCATTGTGCCCCCGGTCTGCTTTAACAGCTACACTTCCTGGGAGACGAATTGGTATGGACTCAATAATATAGTATATCCCATCTCATCATTTTCTTATTTTCTGCTACTGACGTTCGTTCCAACTCTCAACTCACTCATTTTCACCGTTGTTCACAAAACAAAAATGAACGTCGTAACGGCAAGACAAGGCGAGTGAAGGATGGGTTATTGTAGAGGGGAAAAAATGAAAATTTTCTGGTAATAAATCATTTATCAGGGATGGATGGATATATGAAATCCCGTCGTCGTCCAGTAGTCAAGAGAAGAATAAGAAGAAAAGAAAAACAACATTATGAGATGAGTATTGCACTCGTTGATTTTTTGGAGTCATTAGCTCGCTACTGATTGTATTTAACGGGAGGATGATGAGCCACCCTGTGGGATTGATAGAGGAGCTTTATGACGACGAGTTTCAAGCTGCCTCGGCTCTTTTTTTGGATTATTATGCACGAATATCATCATCATCATCATATCATCATGTCACTGATTGCTCTCATGGTCCCATTTTCTACTGCAATTAGTTGACTCTTGTGGCCAAACAGCAATATATAAACTTAGTTTTTTTCCCTGAAAAAAGAAAGAGTGAATGAGTTGCCCATGAGGAGGAATCATAGAATCTCTGTTATTACACGAGCCCCATTTTTTCCATTTTTTTTTCTTTTTCTTCTTCTTCTTCTTCACAAGTTTTAGGATTAGCCCGACTTTTGTTAATTTCGCATTAAGCCTTCTCAGATGACGTTTAATGATTGGGTTTGAGACGAAACAGACTCATTAGGGTTTGAATTGAGGATCGTGATGGGATGGGACGATGATGACGATGATTTTCGATTCCGAGGGCATCATGTAAATTCCTACTGGGATCATCTTAAGCAGTATGGTGGTGGTGGTGTGGCTTACAATTTTTGAGGATATTTTTTTGCGTGGAATAGAGTACAGTAACGTAATATATTTTAGCGTTTTAACGGGGGCACTCATGAAAAAGTAAGTAAGGTGGGTAGGTGGAGGGGCAGTCTGTTTCCACCGCAGCATCTCCTCCGTAGCATAGTTCGAAATAGTCAACAAAAGAGATCATAAATAACCTATTTGTCTAATTGCTCGAGCTTGTCGGATCCTTCGTTACTGTCATTTCTTGAGGTTGGACTGAGCCATGGGAAAAGTTTTTCAGTTTTTATGAACCTCTTGCATGGTCCATTACAAGTGTGGCGAGAGAGGGAGCAGTAATTACTCACGAGAAAACGGAGCAGCACCGAGTAGCGAGCAAAGGAGAAGTGGAGAGATCCCAGGCAAAAGTCGTCATCTTCTTGTTGCTCACGACGACGACGACGACGACTACGATGACGACCAAGTCGACTCACTCGCTACTGATGATGAGCTCTATGATGTAATGGACCATTGTGCATGGCACACCAGAGAGCAACCAACCACCACCACACCACCACTCTTGATCTATATTATTCTGATACAAAGAAGAAGAAGAAGAAGAAGATGTGTTTTTTTGCTCCCATCTCCTTCCTTCGTCCGTCAGTATACAACCAGTAGCTCTCTCTGCTAGTATCATTGGTTTAGTGCCGAGAGCAAAAAGTTGATCCCAATGGCCGGCTGGTGATGATAGTAATGACGATGATATTTCATCGTTGCACGAATCTCCCATTTTACCCGAGAGGTAGGTAGGCTCGCCGCCTTTTGGGGGAAAAAACGACAGCACTCTTCCCTGCTGTAGTTTTTTTCGTCTTATTGTTGTTGTTGCATGATGTTACGGAGGGAAAAAGTTGGAGGAAATTGCTTGGGTGGACATATATTGATGTATTTTTGAGATGATTCTCGAATTAGGAGAAAGGAGAAGAAGAAAAAAAGAGGTTTTTATGGGGACCTTTCTCCTTTTTTTCCCAGCAGTTGTACCGGATGATGATGGATTTGGAGAAGACGTGGTGGTGGTAATGCCGCCGTGGCATTGCTTTAGCAATGTAATAATATTGTGGAACACTATAGAAAAAAAATGTTGGTTGGTGGGGTGGAGGAGTGGGAGGTGATGGTGGTGGGTCTGGGGAAAGTGGGATTTTCTCTCAAATTAGCTGATACTTTTGAATAACCTGATCAAATTGGGTAAACACAGTTGGAGGATATATAGACAAACATGTATTATTATTATTATTTACACGATCATCATTATATTATATATTGTACAGCTGAAACTGATTGCATGTCCGAGTCTTCTCTCAAGTCGTGGCATCGCATGAAACATTGAAAAAGTGACATTCGCTCCTCAAGACGGATTTCCAAAATAAGATGAATGACACGAGCAATTAATTTTCCCTTGGAGGCTTGCTCGATATTTTTTTCTGTAGTTTCCTCCCCCCATCCATCCTTGTTTCAGGAGTGCAGAACATTATATTAGCTTAGATGATGATGATGGCCACTCAATTTCCTCTTCCTCCTGGACAGTTGTTGGACTCTACAAGTGGATGAAGAGGCTTGCATACATAATACGGAATATTATTCCATTGCATGTTTTTTATTTTTGCAACCAAAATAGTTGTGTTGTGCTGAATATACTTATATAAAGTAAACTCGAAATGAAAAAATCATTCCTTCCTTTATTTCCATCATTGATCATGACATGGTGGATATGACACGAGGAAAGGAATTTGCTGAAAAAAAATCCAACGAGGAATCCCGGCACCGTCCACCATCACCACCACCACCACCACCACCATCCCAGTCATCCCATTGATAATGAAGTAGCCAGCAGACCTTCGGCTGCTCTCTCTCTCTCTCCAGCTCATTCTTCATCTTCACAAACATTCCGTTTTCCCATCCTCCGACTTAATAATTCAATGAGGATTCAGGTGGTGGTGGTGATTCAGAGCTGGAAGCAAATTTCCAATTTGTATACTCAAAGGCGGCGGCGGATTATACGTACGTATTATGTATGTACAACGGGCAACTGTGTGTAGCCATTTCGCGCATTGTTTCTTGCAACCACCACCACCACCACCTGGTAATAATAATCGCTTTTCTGTTCCCACGGTGGCGGACGGACTCCACTAATCACATACATACCTATATATCTAATCGGATAATGGATACCTTGAAGGTTAAAGGAAGCAACGGGAATGTATCAAGCTGGTATATGCGATGAGAGAAAAAAATCAAAATCAGCTTTCAGATTTGTTTTTGAGATGACGACGGTGAGCTATGTACGACACTGACTTCAATCATTTCAAAAGCAAAGACAAATTGTGAGACAGCCGCTTTTTATACACAAATCCTCCCAAATGATTTTCCTTTTAGATTCCTCTCCCCTCGTCGTCGTCGTCTTCTTCTCAATGAAACATGCCATTCAGCTCCTGAAACAAGCTCCTCAAGACTGTGTGTGCAGTGCTGTGCAGTGCACTGCTGCTGCTGGAAGGATCCCAGAGGAACCAGCTTGTTTGAATGAACCAGAGCCGTAGAGAGCTAGCAGAGCTTCCTCATAATGACTAAATGACGACGGTGTGGTGCTCAAATAAAGGCGAAGGAATGATGAAAAGCGGAGAGCGAGAGAGAGAGAGAGAAACTACCTCAAATGTAATTTTTCAGTCACTTAACAGCTATCAACATATGACTTGATGGCTAATGTTCCTCCACACTTTCCTCAAGGAGGACCCTCCATCCACACTCCCAGCTTCAGCAGAAACTCAGTCAGTCCAGACAATGGGAAATTCATTAGGGAAGTGGTGTTGCTGGTGGTAGTGGTGACGAGTGGTGGAGGAGGTGAATATCCTTGTTTCATTTTTGGACGAGTCGAGTAGTAAAGTAATACGTACTATTATGCATTCCGGGTATGGAAGCCGTGTGGCAATCTCTGATTTTATTCACAAGACTCGAGGAGATGTGTGTGCGTGTGTACACAATGGCCCACCTTTCTCCAGCTTCTATGTATTCCAAGAAAGTGCTTGTCATAACTTTTCTCCCTCTTTTTGCAAATCCAGCACCACCACCACCACCACTACCACTTTTTGCCCTTTGCTGCTCCTCTGCCCGTTTTCTCCTAAATTGTTGTTTTCCATTGACATTATTTAAACATATGATTGCCTTGTTACCTCGCCGCTCCTTTCTTACCAGATTTCCCAGAGTGAGAGAGGGAGGGAGGGAGGGTGGAACGGAGAGAGGGAGAGAGAGATGGAGGGAATGCGAGGTCGCTGGTAAAATATCTTCAAAAGTATTTATGATCACACATTGATCTAGATTTTCTGTCTGAATGCGCTTCCAGAATAATAAGCTTGATTCTAAACTACAACCAAGAGGCTTTTTGTATGAGATGAATACGTAAACTGGCGCATCCAAGAAAAGATCTGCAGTGGTGGTACATATTATTCGTGTATATAAAACTGGGAAGGAGCATTCTTGTAAAAAGTTTTTCTTGGAGAAGACTCCTGCTCCCTGCCTGCCTGCTCTTTTTTCATCAGATGACATGGACATGAAAGACACGACTTTCACAACAGGCAGTCGTCATTCTTCCCCCTTTTTCGCCAAAATGTGGGATATATAATATACAGGAGTACACAAGGAGGAGAAAGACACCCTCCACGGCTTACTCTCTCTCTATTTTTCTCTCTCTCTCTCTCTCTCTCTCTATATATATATATATATATAATATATATATACATACGTCGCCGCTTATCTGATCGTTTTGCGCTTTGTGACTACTGAGGTGGCAGGGAAAAAGGGAAAAATATTTTCCTTTTTGTATGCTCTCTGCTCTCAACTCTATACACAACTTCTCTCTCGGCTCATATATCGCTCCTGTTCCGGCTAGTTCCAATGAATGATTGACAATGGAATTTTCCCTGTTGTCGAATTAATTTTCGGGGAATGGCGAATGCATACGTAAATTCTCTCGCCGCTGCCACCGCTCCCCATTTCTTCTTTTTTTTTTCTCTCTCTCTCTCTCTTACAATGGATCCCTATCAACTAGAGTCTCCTTGAAAGAGGCAAATCTCCTCTCTCAAGCAATAAAATATTTGACTGGGAAAAACTTCCAATTTGTCAGCAGTCTTCTTACTCTTTGACGAGAACCATGGAACGAGCTCCTCCTCATTCAAGAAGGAGAGAATGCGGCCCTCTCGATCTTTCAACAATAAACAAAAGAGGTTGAGGCTTGTCGTGTGCCCAATCAAACTATATTAATTCGATTTGTCGCTCATCATTCTTGCCGGAAAAACGGAGAGGGAGAGAGCTAAAGAGATACACATCATTCAATCATCATCCCTCGCCAAATATTCCTCCACAAAAAACACACAGTCGCCACCACCACGACAGTATAGTACCGTCGTCCCTCCTTTGGGATATTTGACTTTTTTTCCCTACTTTTTCCCCCGTGTAATAATATCATCTGAGTTGTGTAGGGCAATAATTTCCACCGGAAGAGAGAAGAGAGACGAAAAACAACGTTTGGGATTAAACGAAAAAAAGGGAATTCCGGAGAATTTTCCCCTTTCACACAATTTTCTCTCTCTCTCTCTCTCTCCTCTCGCGTGTTGACATTCTCTGGAATTTTTTAATACGCTAAATTTTATTCCTATATATGGGGAAGCACAATGAGTAATTTATGAATTTAATTAGGTGGCACGTTTCTAATGACCAATTCCACAGTGTAATATTAGCCGTAAAGCACCTGATGAATTAATTCATCGGCCCTCTGAGCCAAAGGAAATGAGACGGCACCAAAAGAGCACATAAATACAACTGCCAGCCAGGTATTAGCGTTATTAAGGTAAGGCTCACTCACTCAGTAGTAGTGCTCTTAAAAAGGGATGTGTGTGGAATGGTATTCCATATTATCCAGGATATACTTACGTATATATATAAAAAAATGTATGCTTTTTTATCTGGAGAACCGCTTTAGATCAAGAATGAAAGTAGATGAGCTTTTTTTCTGGTGATATAAAACATCTTTTTTTTTCTCTCGACGAAGGTGCTCATCATTTGTCACACGTTGCATCATCACAAGCCCATTATTGCTTTTCTACCGCGCGCCGCGTACCTGTAAAGCCTGCTCCATTTTTTTGAGAGAAAATGCTCATTAAACGCAATCTAGTATCTAATATTGGGCTGCTTCTCTCACCGCTCTAGCACCGCTGCTACACTATGGAATGGAATCATTTTCAGGAAACGAGTGGAGGGATGAAAGGAAAAAAATACATGAAAGGGCAAAAGTGTGTGGAATGTGAGCGAAAAGCAGGACGGGGAAGATGGAGTGACATCAAATTTACTAAAGGGATGATGATATGATGATGGTAGCGAGCAAACACAATGTAACCTTGTGCCATATTGATTGAACTCATCCTCTCTCACGAGAGGGTTTTCCCAGTTTAATTTTTTTTTTTGAGAAAAAATAAATAAATGAAAAAGGCTAAGCTACACAAAATCATTTGAGAGAGCTCATTTCGGGCCAACTCGTAATCAAATAATTTTTTAAGAGGGTAAAGAGATTGGAAAATAGCGAGAGGTTTTTTCCCTTCTTCTCTCTTTTTTTTACGCCAGATTAGGGAAAGGGACACTTGAAGGGAAAGCGCAGCAACTCTTCTTCTTTTTTTTCCTCCGCGACGAGCCAGAGGAGGACGGGAAAGCAGGTCTCGATTTATTCGAATGATCCCATTCAACCCATGCTCCGTAATTGCAGAGCTGTTCTGGGGTGGTGGTGTGGCGGTGGCAATTCCAGAGGAATCTCTGTCACTCCATATGTATCCTCCTTGGCATAATGATAAAACCGTTACTAATATTTCCACAGAAGGGAAACGGGCCCAAAAATCCGGCAAAGTAGGTATAGGTTTTTTATTATATGTTTATTTTCTCTGTTCTCATTATGCCTCCAACTTTTTTTTGGAGGGTTTTTGGTGGAAATCTCGGATTTTTTTTTACCCCGGAGTTTTTGAGGATACAAGAGATTTTCCAGTGAAACTAAAAAGTCACACAGAGAGCACGGGATGGTGGATCAAGGGAAAAAGGGAGTTTTATTTTGGACAAGTTGAATTCACGGGAAAAGTTGGAAAAAAATGGGAAGTGAGAAAGGATGCTGCTACTGCTGCTGCTGCTGCTGTTGGAAAGTAAGAGAGAAAGAGAGTAGGATTGATGAAGTTTTCTACATTTTAAAAGACAACATGCACACGAGAATGCGATGCGATGGGAATATATATATATATATATATATCTCAAAAATGGGAGCTATATATAGGGATGTAGTAGTAGTAGTAGTAGTATTCTCGGTTCGAATTAGGGATTAGGAATTAAAAGGACGGAAAGAAGGATTGTAATCAAAAGATATATCTTTTTATTTTAATGAATTTTCGCTCCATGAACGAACGAACGGAGAGAGATCAAGACTCAAGTTTTTTTTAGAGCGTCGGGATGAGCTTCCAAAAAATCTTCTTTTTTTCCTCCTTTTTTTGCTCGACGCGCAGTTACACAATTTAAGACGTTAAAAAGTACACAAATAGAGAGGGTTATGTTATATTATTTGCAACAGAATATTATACCAGATTCCAGCAGAGGAGGAGTCGAATAAGTGAAAAAAGATACTACTTTTCTGTAATACCTATATACATTTTTGTAGCCAGAAAGTCAGGAGGAGAAGAAGAAAAAAAACATAGGCAGCGCATTCCTCTCCCAAAAGTTTTACGACTTTTAACTGCTCATATATAGATTAGACTGGGGAGCCACTTTTTCACAAAAAAAAGTAAAATAAAATAAAATGTATCTGTGAATGTATAAACCATATCAAGGCAAGGCTCCCTTTTGCAAAAGTGTTATTTAGCCCCTCTTCCAAAAAATAAAGACGGAAAAAAATACCGAGTTGTGCACTTTTTTCCTATGGAAAAAATGTTGTTTTTCTTCGCTAAAAACTAGTACCGTTTCCCCATACCCCATAAGACAAAAGGGAGATAAAGCCGAATCTCATGTGGATATAGAAGAAGAAAAATGCAACTGGGCTCGGCTATGTGTACCGTACGTATACCAGACCAGTGCTGCTGCTGCTGTTTGCTCTGTGAGTACGTCAAAGATTTTGGTTTAAAAAAATGTTTTGTGAAAGCTACTCTCGTTTTAAGGAAGGAGTGGTGGTGGAGGATGGATTGGGTCACCCCGTCTTGCTAAAGTTGCTGGGAACAAGATCAGAGGAAAAAGGAGAAAAAGATTGTTGAGATCAAAAGACAAGTCGGCCTTTTCTAAATTCATCTCTTTCTCTCATCTTTTCCTTTTTCTTCTTCTTCTTCTTCTCCTTCTCCAAGAAGAAAAGAGGTAGAGATATTTTTTTTCTCCTCAAGTTACACACTCCACCATTATCTGACAATGTATGCATGTGTAAATAGTAGGGGTTCCACGAAATTCGGAATGGAACAAGGATCCTATTCCTAAACTTATAATCATAATGTCGTTATTTCAAGCAGGGAGTGTGGATGATGGTATATGAGATTCAAAACATCAAATTCAACAAAAAATAAAATAAAAAGTTCAAAAAAACGGGTTACCTATTTGGGTACTCTCTCTCTCTCTCTCTCTTCTCTCTTTCTCCTCTTTTGCGGAGTGGTATAGGATAGGATAGGATAAGAGGAAATCATTATAAGGGGGAATGTGTGTAGATCTGTCTTCACTACACACCCGATTTACAAGAGTCATCAGTTCATGGGATTGTTGCTTTCTCCTGAATACACAATTAGACACACGATGTGCGCTGGCTGCTCCAGATATATATGTTTGATTTACGTGCGCCAACTTTGGGAGGGATTCTCTTCTGGAGAGAAAATACTTGATGTACATGGCCTGCATCTCATTACAAAACAGAGAGGGAAGAAATATATCTCACTCCTCCAAAAAAGCTTGTGTACTGATAAATAGAGAGAGAGAGAGAGAGAAAGAGAGATTTTTTTGATTTTCTACTACTCTCAACCTGATTCCTGTGTACAAACAGACAGAGGAGGAGGTGGTGGGAGGAGGAGGAGATGTTAATGAATTCATATGTGTACATAATGATATATATATTAGGAAAGGAGAGAGTATTTGGAGGCTCTCATTCTCCGTTCCAGATAACGTCGTCGTCCTCGTCCTCGTCGTCGTCCTGGAATGCTTTCACTCTGCGAGCTTTTTTGTTGTTTGCATATCTCCTGTCTTGTTTTCTTAATTTTCCTTCTTTCCTTCTCCATGTCCATTTTTCCACGAAGCCTCTTATCCACTCTGTAGTGTTATTAAAAATACTTGTAAAATCAGAAATGAGCATAAATATAGTTGTATATGTGGAGTGGTGGGTGGGATGGGATGGGAGGATGACGCAAGGAGGAGAAAAAGTTTTTCGAGTCTTATCCAACATGGAAAAGATAAACACTTGAAAAATCTCTCAAAGCGGGGCACCAAGAGGAAAAAGCAAATATTTGAGAGGAAAGAAAAAAACTTTTCCAGTCCTATCTCCGCTTTGTGTGGAGAGCTTTTTATTTTTTTTCCTCTTCGTCTTCTCCTTCTTCTTCTAGTTCTGTGTGAAAGACGTTGTCTTGATTAGATTCGTAGAAAATGAGGAATGAGGAGTATCAGTGACTAACTGTGCACTAACTCGGCTTCCATACAAAAACGACAAACGGGGGAAAGTTTGAGGAGCGCCGGAGAGCAAGATCAATTATTCCATGATTACTTGAATGCATTCCCGAGATGAGGGCATCAATAAGCGCTTTTATTCTGCGGACAGTCGCCCTTGTCCTTGTTTTTCCAGAGGTCTGCTGCTACTGCTGCTGCTGCCGCCTTCCCACTTGTTAAGTGGATTCCAAGAGAGCACGTTCCATTGGGAAATATTATAGCGGTCTTTGTCCTACTTGGTATGCACGCTATCGCCAACATCTCTTCTATCCTCCTCAAGTCTATGCTGGCTTCGCCTGCCGTAGACTTGTTCCTCTTCTTCTTTTCGTCCTTTAAAATGTTTCAGCCGACCATACCGGACTACTATCTCACGAGAGAGAGAGAGAGAGAAATGGGGCTGCTGCTGGAAAAACACGGCGAGGCTCATCTTGCTCTTATTGACGATTTCCCAAAAATCTTTGAAGACTCTGAGGATGATGACGATGATGATGCGGGCGAGAGAAAAGGATACCATCATATTGTCCTTGTCATTCCTGTCATTATCTTTAATCACTCTGGAACTCCATGTTCCAAACTCAGTCATCCAACCCAGCCGCCCGTCATATAAGAGTTATTATATATGTGTCCCGGTTTGCCAGGCTAATTTTCTTTGGCAAGTTGACTCCGACGCTAAGGCTGGATGGCTGCATGCATGGGAAGGAGTGTGTGATCAGTGACCAATTGTTGGGGAGGAATTAGGGCTGTTCCGGAAATGAATGGGGTAAGCCCCTTTGCATTTATTTTATTTGCGCGGCGGGTTTAATGAGACACAATATATATCTGTTGGGTGGGGAAGGAAGTTGGCATTAAGGAGGAAAGAAAGAAGACGAAGAAGAAGGAGATGATTCAACTGCTCCAATAAAAGTTCCAAATTTTATGGATCCTTTTCAAACAGTCTAAACTACAAAGTTAATCACCCTCCCCCGTTTTTATAATGCAAGCCGCGATGGAAAAAGGGAACAAGTAATTAGGGACCGTATATCTAGCAGAAGAGATATATATAGGCATTATCCGACACAAGCTCTTTTAATGAAGGAAAAAGTTTATGAACCGAGTGGACATATGGATCGGTAGATAATTGCTTTTTTCTTGAGACTACTCCAGCAATAAAAGGGGAAGGATGATGATGAATCTGGAGGAAGCAGAGAAGGAGGTTGTCATTTTGCTGTGTTGCACGTTTGGTCCCTCTATACATAATCGATTGATCCTCTCGTCTATTTTTATATTTCTAAGTATATTCGAGGCAGCAGAACGCGGGTGGAACCTTGCAAATCATAAAACGCACGCAAGTGGGGCTCATCCTACACAATATAAGTACACTATACCATCTTTAAAGCTAAGATGATTACCAGTCCTCTCTCTCTCTCTCTCTCTCTCTCTCTCTCTCTTGTGAAAATCAAGATAAAATCAAGCGCCGTGATCTATGGATGCTTTTTTTTTGTGTACATTATGCAAAGCAATTTGCTTGATTGGCTTGTTACATTCATTTCATTGGAGAGAAGAGGTCGTTTTGTCTACAGAAAAAAATCCTTAAAAGGCTCCCTAATGATAATTAGTGCTTTTGTATAATCTGCTCTGATGAGGGTTGAGGTAAACTGATGATTTCAAGTCCATATAGTGGCGGCATGGTATCATGAACATCATCACCATGATCATCATCATCTTCATACCCAGTTACAACGAGCGGGATCACATAGACGTGTAATAAGCGTATGGATGGCGATGCGATGATATGATATCTGGGAATGATATGACATATTCTTGCAAGAAGGAGTAAGTAGAGGAGCGAGGATATATATATGTGTTCATTGAGGTTCCTCCTATTTTATGTTTGGACACATTTGTAATCACGTTACCAGGCCGGTTTTTTTATCCATATTGATCCTCATTGTGGCTACAGAAATTATGGAGAAATGTGCATAAAAATTGTAGTGTCTGCCGGGCAAGTGAAATGTGTGTCTGGCTGGAGTGGTGGTGGTGGTATGGTGGTGAGAGCTTAACCCATTTTTGTGTTTTTACTCCCACCTTCGTCTCTACTTACCGCCCTCGTTTTTATTTCTTTTTTCTTCCTCTAAAGCTTCCCTTTTTAAAGGGGATCATCGCCATCGTTATGACGTTATGGGGAAGGACAACAAAAGATTGGTCGTGGATCTAGACTACGTTTGCACGGTTCGGTTGAGGGAAATGAATGAGGTGGAATGGTGGTGGTGGAGAAGTGTACTTTGGGGGAATCAAGATTCTCCAGCGGTTCAACAGTTTTCGTTAATTGTCTCTCCAATAAATATTTATTACTTCACTTTATTACCGAGAACCTTGTAATTTCCGAGTCTTTCGAAAGCTATTAAAAGTGCTGGGAAATGGATGGGTGGTGGCGACAGTCGGACTCTCTCTCTCTCTCTACGCACCTATCTCAACAGTCTAGAGTGGTTACCTTTAAAAAAAAAGAAAACCTTGAAAACAAAAGGATTATATATACCTATATGCTCTTTTAAAGTTGAACAATTCAGAATTGTCTATATAGTCTTTTAAAACCCAGAAATACATTGGATATACATATTGCTATTTTTTGCCAAAAACAAAACAATCTGTTTTTTCCCCTTCTTCTCTGGGCTTTTCTATCCGGCGACGATTCACGGCAATTCTAATCGCATCCCATATTCCCGTCAGCGAGCAAAGACTAACGAGCATTTCTCGACAGGGACAGAGTGACAGAGAGCCTGTAATCGATCATGAGATTAAGAGCATCCACCAGAAATAAAGATGCTCTGCTACTTACTGCTAGAATCCCAGTGGGGATGTGATTAATTGGTGGACAACACAACAAAACTAAAACTGCCGTGAAGGATACATATCCAACGGGCAGGATTGAGTTCATGTGTTCACAATCTGTCAAACTGGCCCATCTTTAAGAAGAAGCAGCAGCAGCAGGTTCGCCCGGTGTTTGGATATATCGAGGAAAGGGTACATCTCGCTCGCTCGCAGTCCTCTGTACGTTCGTGAGATTTGCTGGAAATATATATCATCATCATTGGAGCTCTCTGTTGCAGTAACTAACTCAAACAAAACAAAAATCGATTAAATTCTTAGGCTTTGGATTTTTAGGAAATATCTACATTGCATCATCATCGTATCGTATCCCTCCACCACCACCACCTCTTCCTCCTTCTCCTGTTGCATGTCATTGTTTTTCGATTCGACGCCAGAAAAAAAGAAGAAATTAGCTGGTAGCAATCCATCACCGATTTGACGTGGGGCAGTGATCAATGTGCTCATTTCATTTTGTGACGAGAAGTTCATATTCCTGGAAACGTGGAAGGTGGAGGAGGGATCCGTTGGTGGGGCGGCCCCGTAACAATGATTTCTCCAGGAAATGTTTTACATCGCCCCGAACCAGCCATCATCATACGAGATGGTTTTCACGTTGTATTTTGAGACGAACCGACGAGCACCCGTAGTTAACGGTGACGATTGCAAGTTGGTTTTTTTTTGGATCCTGGTTTTAGAGAACCAACACTTTTGTTCCCCAATTCAAACGTGACCTTCTCTAGAAATAATGGCTGCTAATGATTTCCACAAAAAAAATCATCATCATATTATATACGGAGTAAATACCAAAGCAATAATATAGAATGGAGGAGAGGCTATACCTGAATTTTCCCAGTGTGCAAACACATTAGATATACTTATTATATCACATGCTCCCTCACAGTAGTTCCATCTTTATTACATCATCTCTGCTCATCAAGCTCCACATCTGATCCATCACATCCCATCATCAACTTTGTGTGAATCGAATGTAATCAAAGAAAGCCGGGTAAAGGATGAGGATATATATATAAATTTTTTTATGATTTTTGTGGGAGTCACTGACTGACGATGAGTGCCGCCAACTGCCTTAGTCTTCTTCCTCTGTAAAAAAAATCCTCATCATCCAGTTGCGCATTTCTTCTTTTTCATTTTAAGTGTGTTTCGTCCTCAGCATACTGATTATCTCTGAAGGGAAGGATGCTTTAGTCTGATGATGACGACGACGATGAGGAGGAGGATGATGATGTCAAATGGAGTCATTTGTGAAAATATCAAAGAATTTCTTTCATTGATTTCCATCCCGTGTGGATTACAGTAGTCGGGGGACGGGGACTGTCTCTCTGAATTAAATGTGAAGCCCGGTGTATATATCATTTGTCTATTCACATTTTTTTTCCTGGCCCTGGTCCGTGCATAATTAAAACCATCTTGGGAGGAAGAGAGGCTGAAAGGAGATACGACAAACTTTGATTGTGAAGTCGTCGATTTTTGTTCTCCTTCTTCTTCTTCGTCGAGGGAGAGGAAACGATATGGTGATGATGAGTTTTGATGCTTATGATTATTGCTCCCATTATTTACAACTATACCGCAATATTATACAAATTCAACGACCATCTCTTGTCATCATCATCATCCACGGCAGTTGTTGTTGTTGTAATGCACTTGTGTGAGGAGAGAGAAGTGAATTAGAGGCAGTGTTTTGAGTCTCTGTGCCGTTCATCGCCTCCGCGCTCCACATGTCTCCCAATATATTTATTTTTTTCAACTCTTTCCCTTGGCGAGCAGGTTTGCCCATGTAATTTATCTCAAATACAATTTTTTTCTGATTACACCCTCAAAAAATATCATCTTTCCTCTTTTGTTTCTAAAAGGGATCCACAAACACATGCAGAATTTTGTTCATTGCATTTTTCTCCTCAGGAAACCAGCGACAAGGCAAAAAGAAAAAACAGATCTTGAACAAGAAAATGTGTCCTTTGACTAGAGAAAAAAATATATATAATAGTTCATAGTTTATGTAATCCTTGGTCTTGGATCCTCAGCAGCAGCACTGCCTGCCTGCCTGCCTGTCTGTCTCTCAAAGAAACATGAGATGTGGTCTAGCGTAGAGAGAGAGACAGAGTATTAAAAAAGGGGAAAAAATCTAATTGCTCATAATTGGATCTCTACTGTAATCATGTTCTTTGGCATTTTTCTGCCCTTTAATGCCGACAGAATGTATCACCACGACGATACGATCCCATCATCACACATCACTACACTCCAAAAGTAAAGTTGATGCTTCCACTCACAAAATATATATCTTGTCACAGAGTTTGCCTTTTTTATGGAATAATAATGATCTCGAAAAAAAATATATATATTCGAAGCTGCCGAGTGTTGATCACACTACTCACAGTCAGTCAGAGACTCTGTGTGTGTGTGTGTATGTCTCTGATCTTTTTTTTTGATGACTTGTTCCTTCTTCGTTCGACTATCATCAAAGATGACGATTATCATGAGCTACAAGAGGCAAACACTTTGGCAGACCATGCTATAATGATCCCCCCTTAAAAAAATTCCGGTCCGCATGCAATTCACTCTTGGGATACGATTTCTCTCTCACAAATCATCCTCTCGAAATCTGTCTCATTTCCTTTCCTCCCCAAAAAAGCCTCTTGTGTGCAAACCTATCAAACATGAAGAAAAAAAATTGCATTGATTTTGATTTTTTTCCCAAGGGCAGTGTTGTGGTTTTGTGATCCAGGAAAGAAATCCATTTTAGGTCGCTTTTTCAACCCGAAACTGATACTTTAAAGGACTGGCACTGGGCTGCTGCTTCATTCCAAGTCCTGATATTTTTGTCCACTTCAAAAAAAAACCCTAGCACCAGGACGACGACGACGATTCATTCTCCCTGAAAAAACTATATCTCTCGGGATTGCATTACTACTCGATCCAGAGTCGTCGTCGTCGTGAAGGAAATTCAAAGCATTTAATTCTCCCCAGGTAACCAACTTGTTGTTGAGTTGCTGCAACTATAATATATATTTATTGTGGTTCTAACGAGCCCTCCATCCACTCCATGTCCCATGCATTCCTCCTCCACTCACTCTTCTTCTTTTACTCTTTTCTTCAACTGCCATTTAAAGGAATATATTGCCCATTTGGAAAATAATAATGTGAGCTGCTCTCAAGGAGAGAAGAAGAGAAAAAACCCTTTGATTCGTGTGGCAGTCACACTACACCAGCAACAGCAACCCAACGACGACGACGACGACTACTACTAACTTCACATTTTATTTATGAATGGTTCGCGAGCATCGTCATTTCTTTGATTGGAGATGAATAAAAAAAATATCATGTATTATTATTATTATATATGTTTTTCCTCCACACACACACACACACAGTCCCACAATTTTTGTATTCCTGTTGACCAAAAAGGCAATACTTTATTTTAAAAAAGGGGAGAATCAAAGAGAGATTTTAGTGAAGAATAATATTAAAAAACACTATATATATATATTTATTGTAGATCCAACATTATTCCATTTTCCTGTTCGTTTATGCATTCAATTGTAAGTATACTTTTCGAAACGGTGTTTAGTAGTAGTACTCAAGTTGGTTGGATTTGGTTGGTTTTTTGCTTCTTCTCCTTCTTCTTCCTCCTCCAGAAAGTTGGGATTCCACGTCCACCCCCGCTGATAATTTTATACTCTGTCCAACAGAGGAAATGTGATATTAGTAGAGTTTTTCTCTCTCTCTCGTGGGTAAAATAAAAGGGAGGAAAAAATAAGTTGAATCTTGACAAAAAATCTTATTGAACAAGTATCCCCCTGAATGGAAAACGTCTCAACCTGTCCTTGTCTCTCCGGAATGATTTGTGGGACTATGTAATTCTTGGACAGATCACAGACTTTTGTAATAGAGGTCAGACGGGCCGGAGCGGAGAGGAGCTCACAGAATTCTTCTTCTTTTTTTTGGCTTTGGTGGCTTTTCCAATATATATATTATGCATTATTTTGTGGGATGCAGCAGAGGAGATGGATTTTGTTACGAAAAAAAAATCCTGTCAGGGGTACCCACATATCATTTCCTTGTCGGGTTGGGGCTACCCTGCTCCTCCTTTACTCCTCGGCTGCTGAAGGGTGTCCAACAACCAACGCCAGTATGAAAAAAAAATCCCTGATTTTGGTAGTGACACTGTGATTGCATCCCATGTCCACTCTGTGTCCATATTTTTGTTCAACATTCATTCCCTGTGCCACTGACTGGGTTGGGTTTTTTTTTGCTTGCCCCTTCCAGTCAACATGATTTTTTCTTTTGGGGGGGATGTCGTCGTCGTCAATCCCAACTTTGCATATGGTTTTTGAAGGAGAAAAAAAAAACACGCCACTCATCGCGTTCCGTTTCTATTAACCCCTTTCCTTGTTCCTTATTCGGAGGAGACAAGACCGGACGATAAAAATGTGGATATGTGGTCATTGAATGAAATGGTGAATGCATGGCGGACTCATTCTTCCGTCTTGTACACTTTGATTTGCATGAAATTGCATTTTCCTCTCTCTCTCTCTCTCTCTCTTTCCCGTTCACATTCTCCGCGCTGAGCTCATGGTTGACAACCAAGACGTGCCTGTTGACAGCCCTCTATCCGAAAGTGAATGGTGGAGAGTTGGACGTAAATCATGGAAAATAGAATGAGACACTCTCTTCTTTTTTTCTTTCTTTTTTTTTCTCCTATAGTCAAAAAAGCAGATGAGTTTTCCGCATCCTTTTTACATGGGCTCACACTATACTACTGCTTACTTACTTATATGCCCACAATATGGTAATGGGGAATGGGTTGGGTATAATATAATGCATGCTAGCCAGACCGCCACGAAATCTGGAGCATTACACCATTCACAATTTGGTTTGAGAAAGCATGCGAAATTGAAGCAAGAGGAACACTCGTTTAATTTAGAATTGATACTTTGGGATAAAATAAGTGTATACACAACAACTGATTTTGATTTTTCACGAGCTCACAAAAGTTTCATTATGAGGGTCTCTCTCTTTCTCTCTCTCTGTCTCTCTCTCTCTCGAACTCCATGTGTTTCGATATGGTCAAGTCGAGAACAAAAATGAAATGGTTATTAGTCAAAAAAAAGTTGATAAAAAGTTATATTATTATCCCTTCGGATTATGACAAATGTTCGTGATACATTTTCTCTCTGAATAAATTGTACTTTTTTTGAGCTTCATGCATATCAGGAGGTGGTGGTGGTGAGAATATTAGAAGCATTTTCCCATTCTTCCTCCACTGCCGTAATCATCGTTATTGGAACTAATCGATGAAATATTGGTGGAAATTATTGTTCACTTGGAGACCCAGGGGGTCCTCTACACGGCCCTCTGTTGTTTTCTACAAGGTACACAGATGTGTGCCAGAGAGAGAGAGAGCTATGTAAAAGTTTAGTTCTCTCTCTCTCTCTCTCTCTCTGTCTGTACGGTATTCTTCTTCTGTACCTCATTTTTTCCACCTCGGGACAATGGACCCCATTTTAAGAGTAGAGTCATCATTGAAGCAAAAAAATACACTATCCCTTACTATTTTAACGTTATCTCTCATTTCATTTCTCTGTTGAGCTTTGTCTCCAGAGCAATAGCAGCCCTCTTCCCATCATGTTTACCTTTTCCACAATGTTGTGTAACAAAATGCAAAACATTATTACAACCTTCTGGTGGCAATTTGGTTGCAAACTGGCACCGCCTCCTTGAACAATGTACTGCTGGGATCCCGATCATTGGCAAATACTCGTAAAAAAATAATAATATCCCACTATTTCAGTTGTCATAACACAAGTTTATATAGCCCGACTGACAAAAGAAGAAGAACAAGAAGAAGAACAAGAAGAAAAAAAATTGTCGTTGACGAAAAAACGCAGCAGCCACCAGACTTGCCAAAAATGAGTATAATTTTTTTTCGCAATCGCAAGGGGAACCCCATCTCCCCACTTTTCTGCCATTGTCCTAAAGGGAAACATATAAAACGGGGAAAATGGCTTCTTTTACAAATAGGGTTTATTACTCAATAAAAAATTTTGCACTTTGCTTTTCCAAACAGCGCATAGATCTGCTGGAGCCCGGGGGAAAAAAAAAATTTTATGGACTGGGAAAAATCATAAAATTATGTCATTTGCAAATATCCAGGTCGACCCTTAGAGGACCCTACTACACGAGAGCTACAACAGATTATAAAAGGAAACGGAAAAACTGACTGATAGCGAGAGAGGGAGAGAGAGAGAGAGCGAGTGTGAGTGAGCACACTCACTCACGAGCTCTTACCATTTTTGTTTTTTCTCCTCCTCCTTCCACCAAGATTCCTTCATTTTCTCTCAAAATGATCAGATATCAAAAGTGGAATTTACATAACTATCATATTTGCCTGGTGAAGGAATAATTAATTCATGTTCCCATCCCGGCAGTCAGCATCCTTCAAAAATACGTGATCAAAGAGCAAACATCTTTTCCGCCCGTTCGTGCGTGCCTTTTTTCCCCTGGTCTCGCCTGGGAAAACCGATTTTCCATGATATATGAGAAGATACACGTAGCCAACCTTGTTTGAAAAAAAAATATATATATGTATATATATGACTAGGTATAAGGTTTTCGAGGATAGAATTTTCGGGTTTCAAAAATTTTGTTGTTGTTGCATTGCACAAGGTAAGAAGAAGAATGAAGGAGAGGAAAAAAGGAAGGAAGAAAGGAGGAGGAGGCGGCGGCGGCGGTGGCTGACCTGGTGTCTATCTATATATACTATTCTTTTCTCCTATACCAATTTTCTCCATCGCCTCCGCTGAGCATTTCTTTTTCCCTTTCTCCACTTTCGTGTGAGTATTTCCTCTGCCACGGCAGCGGCGGTGAATATTGTTGTATTGGGGGCTGCATAAATATCAGAAAGATGAAGTGAAATGGGTAATATGACGTGGGAGAGAAAAGGAGCCAGCAAGCAGCCCAGCCAGCCAGCCAGCCTGCTTTCTGCCTCCTCGAAAATAAGTTATTACGGGGAAAAAGTAGTGAAGTGAAATGATGTAAAAGTAAACACAATTTGTGTACCGTGGCATGTTGATGTTACATAAAATATGGGTTTTATACCTCTCACTCGCTTAAGTCTCCCGACTCTCTCCCTTTTTCCAATACATCATATTGTAAATAATGCATAAAGGAGAGTTGAGCTGATTTTCTTACCACCCGAGCAAAAGCAGCAGCAGCAGCACCACCACCACCGCCACCACCCAAAAAGATATCAGGGATATATAGGAAAGGCTCGACTGGTCTGGTCGTCGTCGTGGAGTGGTGTTTTTGGCTAGGGTTTTTGAAACATATATATATTTTTTTTATTTGAACACGGCTTTAAATGACAAGAGAGACGGGATGGGAGAGCGGCGTTTCGGAAAAGGGAGGACGGGGATGCATATTGCACAAAAAAGAGTGTAATAAGTCATAACCGAGTTAAACTTGTAGTAAATAGTTGGATGGGAAAGGAAAATGGATTTTACAATTTTTTTTAGAAGGATTTCATTATTTGTAATTGCGATTGCTCATTTTGGTAAAGGATAAAAAAATGTCGATAACCCGAAATATTATTCAGTGGGGTTACCTGAAAATATGTATGCGGTGCAGGGTTTTTTAGCAACAGATATTCTTGTAATATTTAAATGCAAATTATATTTCTTCCAAATTGCCCTGCTTTTCGGGAGGATCCAAAAAGAGAAAGAAATACACGCGTTTATTGTAAATACCCTCCAGGTCGTTTTTTTTTCTCTCTCTCTCTCTCTCTCGATCTTGTCTAGTTAGCATACTTTCCCGAGCAGTTGTACACACATCTTTATAATATTATATTCATAAAAATAAGTTGAATGGATCTTCTCTCTCTCTCTCTCTCTCTCTCTCTCTCTCTCTCTCTCTCTCCTGTTCCGCCAAACTTGACACATTAATCTTGTGCATCGAGAGAACAAGTTGGGCTCTTTCTATGCATCATTCATTTCACCATGATTTATTTCTTGTCTTATTTTCTCCGTTCAACATATTTCCTCATCCATTCCCCGCACTACGAACTGCACGGGCTTCCCCTCAAATATAGATACACATTTTTTGACTAAAACTTTTTCCTCCTACATCTTGCAGAATTACTCTAAAAATGCAACAATCCTGGGGATTTTTTTCTTTCCTCTTCTTCTCCTTCTTCGTCTTCACATTTACATTCATTTGGAGAGTTTACTACTACTCCTCGCCTGGGTTTGTTTGTATATATTGATGCGGTTGGAGGAGTCACGCGTGAAAATGCCATTTCCGATATGTCATCCATCAGCCGACAAGTTGGGCTTTGTGAATAATTACAATTTTTTCTCTCCCACTCGTGTTGTTGTGAGATCCCATGATAAATATATATTTGCTCTGATTCAATATATTTTATATAGTTAATATAGAATAATTTAAATAAAATCAAAATTATACTTTTTTTGGTACAAAACGCTACAATCTTTTTGCTTATTGATTCTAACCACTCATATATATCCCTCCCAGCAATCTTAACGGCACAAACGGACTCGAAAAAAAAAATTAAACTCTTAAGGTGAGTAAGCTGTTGAGTTGACGACGAACAACCGTTGTTGCCTTGTTGCATTTTAATTTTAACATATTCCTCCATTACCTTTCTAATGGGTTTTCGTGAATTCCACGTTTTTCTCTGACAGGCAAGTAAGTTTTGGGCTTTTTGGTACTCAACACATCAGCAGAAGTAGAAGAGAGAAAAAAAAATGCTCAACAAAGTACGTATATTTTTTTCCACTGTGTATGAGTAAATACGCTCATTGCATTATTGCCCATTAAATTTATAGTGATTTTCAAAATGGTGTAAAAAGTCATAACAATCAAGTGCTTCTCTGTACACAGCACACGTTGAGGCTCACACGTTGACTTTGTAAAGAAAAAGAGGAGAAAAAAAATTATGCGTTTTTTACGCTCAACAACGATTGTAATAATAATGCCAACATCTCTATGACTTCTCTCCTGTTAAGGGATTCCATCATTGTCTCTCTCTCTCTCTCACTCGCTGTGGTTGTGCTACGCATGTAAATTTTAATTTATGAATCACCAACGCCATAATCATCCCCAACATGCCTACAGTATGGCGTCGTCGTCTTTTATGCAAAGTGAGAATTTTGTTGATGGGTTCTGGGATCCATTAATTTATCTTGAAAAATTGAAAACACGCTAAAAAACAAAAAAAAACCTTCGGTATGGGTCGAAGTAAGTAGTGAGCAGTGTGCATTCCGAGAAAAATATAATAATATATAAAATGGTTGTCTTTGCAATATATGCACAATCCCCTGTTTCTCTTTCAATTTTATTACTCACGTTCTCACATTTTGTCTATCTGAATGGAATGGATAGGAGAGTTTTTTTTTTGAAAATCAGAATATATAAAATGTATTTGGCTAAATACAACGTTAAACGTTCTACTTTGCCCACCTCCTCATCCAATCCAAACCATTTGCCTTTTGTATGAACTCATCATCATCATCATCATCGTCCTTTAGCTCTTATTTTCCCTACTGCTCATCAATATTTCAAGAATAGGCGAAATCCTTGTGATGATGCTGATGCAGAGAGACACATGTTAATGCATAATGAGAGGAGAAACACGTTAATTGCAAAACGAAAAATCCCTTCTTTTCTTTATTAGACAAACTGCGCTGCTGCTGCTCCTGATCCGTGTGTAGTGTACACTGTACACACACGTCGTGCGAGGCTTGCCAAGTCCAAACATTTTTCATTGGCCTGTTACCGATTATTTATCCGTTTTCACAGGTTTGAAACCAAGTGATAAAAAAATGAGTGTTTAATAATGCTCACTCACCTGCTCCGGGCAGGCGACTGCTGTAATATAATCCTTGTGAGCAGGCAGCAGCAGCAGCAGCTCACTATTAAATTCTGCTTTTGCAATCTGCAAGAGGATAATAATAATATATATGTATTATTTTTATATAGAAAAACTAATAAAAAAGGATGATGATATTACCAGGAATAAAAAAAAATTTAGCGAGGTGGTACAAAGTTTTTTATGACTCTGCTGCTCTTAAAAGCAATATCAACTGTTGCTCCTGGTACTTCATCACTCACTTAAAGTCTCCCAAAATGTGCAATTTGCACTTAATCAATGCAAAAAAATGAGTAATATTTTGCGGGATATAAAAATGACTTTACAAAAACAAAGTAGTTGATTTTGATCAGAGTTGTAACTAACAACCAAAAAAATGGGGAGAAAAAAGAAGATCGTTTTGTGCTCCTCGATTTTATAAAAAAATATACATTAAGCCCCTTTGTTCTTTTGTACAGGTACAGGCAGAGAGGAGAGGAGAGCGTCTTGGTGTGCAAGACAATTTAAAAAAGTTGAGCAGAAGAAAGAACACTAGAAAGGCAATCAAATTCCTTCTAAGAGCCCGTAACATATTGCCTTTCTGCCAAAGCCTCCTTCCTCCTGCTCCCCAACTGCCAACACCAATTCAAATAAGACACGAGTCAGGTAGTTTGGTGTGGTGCGGCGGTGGTGGTGGTGGTGGAGGGTATCGTATATATACACTCACGCCCAACCACCAAGGGGAAATCATCTTCATCCCCGTAAAAAAATACTGACTTACAACTTTAGTAGTTTCCTATAAATGCTCGAACCGCCGATGCTCAATGAATATAACTAAAGGGATTGCCGGGTAGACTCCCACCACCAACCACTCTCTCACTAAACGATCCAAATAACCTTTATACCTTTCCCCAAAAAAAAGTTGTGTCTTGTTTCTTGAATGAATCCATGTACCTTTCTTTTTTTCCATCCCTCGTTTCTCCCAGCAGCATCCAATATTCCAACATTTTTTTCTCTCGTTTCCAAAATCTCTAATATCGTATATCAGATTATATTGGGAGATGAGTTTGGATCGCATTCCAACTTTATGTACGATATTTCTCTCCTGCTGCTCTCTGTTTACATATTATCTGTTACCTCCACTCTGGATGGTGGATATGGAGGGAGGAGGATTACCAACTTTGGGAATACCACATAACTCCTATGTCTATATACTCCCATCCCATCTCTTGGGGTTTCATGTGTTGATTCTGGAAAACGGAAAAAAGAAAATCCGGAGAGTGTGAGGAGCAATCACTAAATAATGATGATACACAAAAAAGAGAAGAAGAAGATAGCGAAACCGGGGAAGCTGCCAAGTGAACATTTTCCTCGTTTTTTTCCCCATTTATGAGCTGTGATATGAGCTTTCAGCCTTCTTCATCACCTAATTTTATCCCACCTTTTACTCCCGAAACCGAATATCGACGGTGGTGGTGATGGTGTTGGTGTTGGTAGTGGTAGACTTAAAAAAGGAGGATTTGTTCAAGGCGGCGGCTAGCTGTTACTTACTTTCTATATAACCTCAAAAAGTTTTTTGAAAGTCTTTTATTCTGGGAAATCTGGACAGCATATCATTTTTTCATAAAGAATCCCCAGAATTATAGAGTATTATGATTACACTGCTGATGCAGAATCTGCGGGGATAATATGATGTAATCACGGAATGGCTAGATTCATTCTGGATTCACTGTACAATGCAATGATGATGATGATGATGATGATGGTGTGTGCGTGATATTGGAAACTATATTTTACTTCTTCTTCGTTTTTTATACATCAACTAATATAAACCATCCCGTTATATCCGAAATAAGAAGAAACCCAAACAAGTTATTATCTGCCCTGGCTAGGTGGAGTAGTAGTGAATGGGAATAAATCAACTTGCTCTTTGTTGGATGGATATACTTACTTGTATGTAAACACATCATGAATTTCCATAGAGGTTCGTTCGTTCCTTTCCCCATTTTTCACTAAACTTCCCGCACGCATCTTCCCGATTTAATAGTCAGTTTACTCCTCGTCAGGAAAATTTACTCCTGGTTATATACCCCGAGAAAAGTTTTCTCTTTTTCTATAAAGTCCATGCACTTTTCCGCCGAGCCAATAATCCAGGTAGGGCAACAGTCCAAAGATAAAAGGAGAGTCCTCGCCGCTTTGGTCATAAAAACCTGGTGATCTGGCGGCCACAACACACAATCCCCTTTTTTCTTCTTCTTCCTTGTTTGTATATGTTTGGGTTCGTAGAAACTTAAATCCCTGAGCTATTAGTTGGGTCACTTTAGTAATGCGTATTTCTGGATGGTCACAACACTAGCCGGACTCTCTCCTCTCTCTCACCACATTACGTATGCCATGAAAAAAAGCTTCCAGTGTTATTGCCTCAAAGATCACGACACGTAACACACGGGATCCCATCATTGCATGACATGCTGCTAAAGAAACTATATACTCGCCAGTTATCAATACATTTTTCTTTTAGTTTCGGTGTGTCCGTTCGTGTCCTCCTCTGTGGAGAATGAAGAAGCAGAGCGAAGGAAACTACTTTTTTTATCGGACACCACAGACCCATATTTGCCATCAAGGGTTCGTATATGATTCTGGGATCGGAGCAACTCTTAATTCTTGTTACATGTTTACAACATTTCCTTTTATGGTAAATCGATGTCTTGCTCCATTCCAGAATGACTGGAATCGCCTCAATTGACTTTTTCCCGGTGGCAGCAATCCCCACCACCACCCGATATATATATATATATATATATATACCACCCGACACGGCTACAGACATAAATACATAGTTAGTTTAGTTCTGAATCACCGAAAAAAATATCCTTTTCTATATACAATTGCGCGGCTCACTATAGTCGGCCGCACATTAGTGGAACAATTCTGATGTGTATTTTTATTTTCGGCTTTTCCAGAAAATGCTTTTCCTCCTGGTGGAATGACCTTTTCCAAAGAGGCACTTTCTATTGGACACAAAGACCTTGAATGTAGTCCTCGGGCATCATATCAGCACGCCATCATCATGGTAAGAGAAAAATATCCACAGCTTTTCTTTCAACTTAAGGAAACTTTATTGGTGCAATATTCCGCTATCGCCTTGCTTGCTGCCCACTTTGTGTGGAGGAGAAAGAAAAATAATAATAAAAACCTTTTCTCGACGGAGTTCCAGAACCAGAGACTCACAATCAAAGGGAGAAGAGAAGAAAACCACTTAGCAAGTATATATATCTAGTTTTTACCGGCTACTCTGCTCACTTTCTTCTTCTTCCTTTCCTCCTTCGCTCTTGTTGAGCTCTTAATAATTCCCAATCGCTAAGAGCAATATTGGCCATTAATTAGAAGAGTGTTGATAGCTCTCCTCATAAAAATCCCGATGGTAGTAGTGGAGCTAACGGGATTTCCCTATTTTTATGTGTTTCCCTTTTATTTGTCGGACACGGAAGAGAAAAAAAGAGGTGAGCCTGATTCTATGTGATCCCAGAGAAAACGACTGTGAGAGAGGCAAGAGGGACCATACATTTTTTTGATAAACAGAAAATCTTATT